>JAQQAE010019839.1:0-10833 GCA_029823295.1 Pseudamia nigra | reverse complement strand
CCACTGGGAGGAGGCCCCGGGGAAGGCCCAGGACACGCTAGAGGGACTATGTCTCTCGGCTGGCCTGGGACCGCCTCGGGGTCCCCCCAGAAGAGCTGGAGGATGTAGCCGGGGAGAGGGAAGTCTGGGACTCCCTGCTCAAGCTGCTGCCCCCGCGACCCGACCCCACGGATAAGCAGTAGAAGATGGATGGACAGATGGAGTTAATCTTTTTAACTCCTTTGTTATTGCCACTGTTAAGTGAACAATACAGTTAGAAAAAAACAGAGATGCCAATATCATAGAAGTAATTTAAAACTGTTCCATAGAAAACATTACAGATTATGAGAAATACATCTACAGTAAATTACTGAAGTGTAGTATCAGCATTACATTAAATGTGCTACTTGATTGTTTGGGTCAGTTTTTTCTTATTTCTTTGAAATGAAGCATTCACTCATACATACTTTAAGTCATATTTTAACCCATTAACTGGTACAGTAAGAAATAAAGCTGGCGTCACATTAACAACATTTGAGTTTGCATGTTATGGACGATAACTCGTGGTTGACCTGCCTGTTTAGGACAACATTAAACAAGAACTAGCAGACACAGGGACCACAGACAAACTCTGCATTTTCACACTTGTACAATATTTAGGTAATAATTTCATTAGGGGCCTAGAACATAAGATTTTTTTAAATTTCAAATCAGTCTCATTTTATGTCATTGTCTGAACAGTACATTTATGCAAATCAATATTCACCTTTTTATTATTTTCAAAGATGAATAATCGATATACACTTTCTAAGCCGAGGGGGAAAAGGATAAAATGGGTTTTGCTAACGTTTACAATAACAACACAAAAAGGTCAGCCACGTAGTCACAATGTCTGTTAAAGGGTTAAATTCAGGGTGGCTGCATGTGCTAAGCCTGATGATATGTTTTATGAGTTGTGGAACATGTTCAGGTTTATTTAATGTTTTGATTACTTTGGTATTTATTGATCATTTTGTTGCTTATTTTGTTCAGTGTTTGTTCATTTAATGGAATATTTAATTCAGTATCTTGATACATCGTTTATGTTGTTAATTTTGGTATAATCATTTTAATTAGTCGGCATTCACAGTATCAGTCTTGGTTTTTTCACATCTTATCATCATCCACATTTAAAGTATACATAACGTGGATTTATTAAAAGTAAACACTGAAATAGTTTAGATTACCAGTTCACGACACAGATTGGTATGCCTGTAATCAAAACAAATAAAGCAGACATCACATTTCACATGTTAACATAGTATTTTATCTTTATTCAATAAAACAAACACGAACTGCACAAAATATGCAGTAGATTGACATTTTTGTCTGTAGGTACCACCAGGTGGCGCTGCAGGACTGTTAAAAGATCTGCATCAGACTCCTCAACTACAGTATTTACTGCCTTCTACCAAAAGCCTCAGATTCCCGAGGTATGATTTTCTGCACATCAATCACGAATCTATAGCATGTAATGATGATAATATGTATGACCCATAAAACTGCAACCTCGTAATGTGTGAGGCATTTTATTTTTACAAATATCCAAAGTAACATACAGAGATGAAAAATGCCTGCAGATTGTTTTCTCTAGTATGAGTACAGATACATGTGCTCAAACAAACAATAAAAACTAAACAAAATCAATCAATCAATCAATCAATCAATCAATCAATCAATCAATCAATCAATTCATCAACTTTATTTATAAAGCACTTGAAAAATAACCACAGCTGAAACAAAGTGCTGTACATCAGGGACAAATAAGGTCTAATAAATAAAACAAACAATAGCACAAAAAAACCCAAAGCCTTCCATACAAATATAAAATACAAATTACCCTAGATTGAGAGCCAAGGAAAATGATTTCAAATGAGCAACATAATCAACAAAATGAACAAAATTGATCAAAATAATTCACAATGTGGAATAAAATCATTTACAAAATGAACAAAGATGTGGAAAATAATTCACCAAATGAATAAAAATAAGTAAGATAATTCACAAAATGAACAAAATTGAGCAAAATAATTCCCAATCTGGACAAAATAATTTACAAAATGAAGAAAGATGTGCAAAATGATTCACCAAATGAAAAAAGAAGATAATTTACAGAATGAAAAAAAATGAGCAAAATATTCACAAAATGAACAAAATAACAAACCATATGAAAAAAAAGAAAAAACCTTTTACAAAAGAACAAAAATGAGCAAAATTATTCACAGAATGAGCAAAAATGAACAAAATAATTCACAAAATGAAGAAAATAAAAATAAATGACCACAAAATGAAAAATTACAAAATGAACAAAAATGAGCAAAATTATTCACAACATGAACAAAAATGAGCAAAAATTATTTTAAAGTACGCCAAAATTAATACATCTTTTGCTTTATTTTAAACATGCTTATGTATGTGTATGACTATGCAAATGGTAAGATATGCATAAATAATAACAATAATTTACAAAATAAACAAAACTTCACTAAAGTGAACAAATAATAAAGAAAATGAACAAAGCAATGAACTACATAATCCAACAATGATGAAAAAAAGGAATGAAATCTGCAACTGTGTTTCTGTATGTTGGAATTTACTTATTCTGCTTTTTTCCCCCCAGATTTATACAGTGTTTTGACATATATGGCCTAGAGAAAAGTGTCAGTTCTTCTGTGAATAACATCAGTTCAGTTCTATTTCTCAGGTGCCCAAAAAATACAGCAAGGCCTTAAAGGACTGAAGCAGCAGGTGGAGACAGAGACCACACGGACAACGGACAATTTTCATATTCATATTTGGACACTTCGTTTCAAACCACTGTATTTTTATGAGAAACGTATTCATGTCCATTTGTCACAGTTTGATAAACAGATACATTTATATCATTTTCTGAACTTTAACAGAGACACAAGGTCAGTTAATGAAATAAATCAGTGACTAAAACTGCAGTAGAATTTAGAAAATTAGCATCGATATCATCACTAATTGTACCGTTATGATTTGATAGCAAAAGGAAGAAAATGAGCAAACTTATCAAGACAGTGCAAATAAAAAATAGAATAATCAAGAAAATAATAAACATTAGAAAAATGAACAGAGTATGAAGCAAAATGAACAAAAATGACAAAAACAATCAAGAACATAATAAAAATTAGAAGCAAAATGAACAGAATATTAAACAAAATGAACAAAGCACTGTTTAAAATACAGGTGAAATGAGGCAATAAGAACAAATGAATTAAATAAGACAAAGTTAAATGAGAAGAATAAAGGGGGTAGTATATAGGAAAATAAAATTTGTAGATGAACCTACTGCAAATTTATATGTAAAAATAATAATTTTATTTGATTTTATCAAGTAAAAGGACATTTTTGTGAAGTGAAGCCTCCCTTTATGTTTTACTCGAGAGGAAAATCCAACTGTTGTGTTATTTCACTGAGTGTGCTGAAGATTTTTTCTCTTATGATGATGCAAAATAACATGCTTTATTGCATAATGGAGTAAAATTAAATTTTTGGATCATTTTTGTAAAGTGAAACCTCCTTGTCTGTCTTAATTTACAGGAAAATCCCACTGTTGTGTCATTTTCTTGAGTATATTTCGAATTTTCTCTACTATAACAGTGTAGAATAACATGTATTGTATTATGGAATAAAAATGAAATATTTTATGGAGTGCAGTAATAGGAAAATCATGTTTCCTGCTATTTTTATTGTGGAAAATCACGTTATTCTATCTATTTGCAGCACAAAATAACAGTATTAAACACTATCATTGTGATCATTATCAGCAGAGGGTGAGTAACTGACTTTAATTTGATGAGAATATTATGACATGGTTGCAGATATATTATTGTATTCAGTCGATTAAGATAAAATGTGACCATGATTAACTTAGTGCAAGATCCTGTGTGTTTATTTGATTTACTCCTGATGGTTTTATTTTGCAGCAGCAGCTGAAAATAAATGAAATGAGCTGAAAACTCAAATTCCCGATTTAAACAGGACACATGTTTTCCTTCACATCAAACAGAGATGAGTTTCGGGAGCGAAACGGTGTGGTTATTGTGTTCTTTCTTCAGATGAATCAGTGTCATTCTGTCTGAGCCGACGCGTCAGCGTGGGTCTGAAAATGAAAAGCTACCATCGGTCGCATCAGCTCAGAGAAAACAGAGGCGGCAACAAACAACACCATCATTTATCTGCCTTCAGTAATCATCATTTACCTAAACAAGGTCAATATTCTCTGGACTCTGAGCTGAGTTTAACACACCTGTCGTGCTGACAGCTTTCAGTTTTATTCAAAGATGATAATAAATACGAAGATTTATGAAACAGAGAGGACATGCAGGAGGAAAAGCAGTCATGTTCTTCCTTTTTTGAATTGACTCGAAAAATTCCATTGTAATGTCCATTGTTCAAGGATGAAGTGGCACATTGGAGTATACTGTCCTACAAAGGCAAAGGAACTCCATATTTGGTCAAAACTGAGTTAAGGCTAGAATTAGAATTTGTGACATCTGAATTATTTTGTCACAAAGCATCTTGAGTTCATCATAATTAGTACAAAATTGATAGTAATAAAAGCACTAAATATACAGCTCTGAAAAATGATCTCTGATTTTACTCTATAGGTATGTTTAAATGAAATTGAGTAAATTGAGTAAAAAAAAAACATTTTTATTTTATTCTCTAAACTCTTTGTCCCAAATTCCAAAATATTAGAGCGTTTATTTGCAGAACATGATAAATGGTCAACAGAAAAAGATGCAGTGTTTTCACACTCAAATAATGAAGGGAAAAAAAGTTCTGATCCATTTTTAAACAACACAATACTAAAGTTTTGACTTAGGGGGAGTTCAGAAATCAATATTTGGTGGAATAACTCTGATTTGCTGACTTGATTTGCCTGATTTCGCCTAATCAGTTCCTCATTAAATAGGCTGAGGTGTGCTTGTGTTGGAATTCAACACAGAGTGGACTGAAAAGGCTACTGTATCTTACATGTAGAGATGCAGATTTCAGAAAGATTTCCAGTGGGCTCTTAATTTTTTTCCAGAGCAGTAATATAATATAATCTTGTATAATATAATACATGTAATATCATAAATAATAGTACAATAGTATAAACTTCAGGTAAAACCACACATTAAAAAATGTAGTCACAGCTCTTTATTTATCCTGATTTTGATCCAAAATAAGGAACAAATGAACAATCAGTCAACAAAATGAACAAAACAATAAACAAAACTTAATCAATGAGTAAAATGAAGAAAAATGGACAAAATAATCATGACAGACTTCAAATCAAAAACTAAAATAATCAAGGAAGCATTGGGAGCAAAATTAACAGGATATGACAGAAAATTAACAAATAGATTTTAAAGTATCAAGAAAATAGTAAAAATTAGACGCAAGCAAAGAGAATATGAATCAAACTGAACAAAAAAGACAAAAAAATCAAAAGCATAATTAACCACAATTAACTACAAAGATTAAAAAATCAAGAAAATAATATAACATTAAAAGCAAAATGAACAGAATTGGAAGCAAAATGAACAAAACTGACAAAAAATGAAGAAAATAAACAAAAATAAACAGTATATGAAAAAAAGAACTAAACTGGACAGAAAATAAAGGAAAAAAGCCAAATAATCAGGAAAATGAAGAAAACTACAGTACATACAAAGATGAATATTAAGTTAAAGGCAACAAAGATGTAAAAATGCAAAAATGCCACAAAAGATGCGACAAATCAAGATTGTCTAATTTAGAATTTGGTTTCAGCTCACCTTGGTTCTGTGGAAACAGTGGATTTCATCTACTAGTATAATGTTTCCTCAGTGTAATCAGACTCACACAGTGAAAATATGATGGTGTCTTCCGCATGATGGAGCTACAAGTGATGCAGCAACAGGGGAAACTCATCATTGTGACAATTTCAAATAGTGCTGTTGGTGAGCACAGAAGTGTAATTTTTAACATTTTTTTCAGATGAGAATACGACTGTTTAGACTCAGATATGTGGTTGACATGACAACACATTCATGAATTGACAGTGATGATTTTGGATGAACAAGTCCGTGATCTGCCTCACATTTTCAGCTGACATGGAATGCTAATGTTCAGTGCGTCTGTCTACTTTTTCAGCTTGGATTTTATTAGAAGATTAGAGACATATAGGTTTATGTGTGTATGTCTACATATCTGAGCTGCTGTAATCTGGCTCCTCGTGTGAGAATTAATGCAGTGTAGACAGAAGGTTCTGTCCCTTTCTGTGCATGTACATGGATTGTGCATAAATGGCCTTGAGTATGATTTTTTAGTAAGTTAACATCAGCTTGGTGAGTTTCACCCATGGAACTACAATAGGAACAGGAAATTGTACTAAAATGGTTCCCTTTGATTCAAGCAGAAAGCTGCTCACTGGTGCTGATGCAAAAAATATTTTACTTTGGCAATCTGTACACTAGGGCGTCACCTGCCACAATGCATGTAAACCAGTTTTCATCTCATTAAGAGTCATTTCAGGCCTTGTGTTCAGTGGCTATCCTATCAACAGTATGATACACAGCCCTTCTGTGAAAAAAGGCACAGCCAGTTCAATACAGTGTATTTGCCCTTTTCCACTGACAACATTGTCTAAGCACAACTCTGCTGAAGATGAAACCTCGTGAGTCAAAACCTGCAGTACTTTTAGTGTCCACTGGGGCTGAATCCAAAAGTGACCCAAGGCCCATAGTCCCATGTTAAGATGACCAACTTTATAGCAGAAATAAACATGTTTTCAGCCTGGGACAGCCATAATTTATTTAAACCTCTGTGAAGACTGTATGGTAGATGGTAAGTTGTTGGCTTGGATGGTCCAGACCCTGATATTTGTGCATGATCAACATCATAGGCACTACGCTTGACAGGTATGTCTCAGTCTCAATCACTTCATTCAGCCTCAGCTCATTCACGTTCCGCATTTAGGTTCATTTTTTTGAATCAGAGTGAGTAGATAGTGTTGTGAATATGGTGATGCCCCGTAGCTCCAAATGGCTCTTCACAAACCTATGGGTCACTAAATCTATTCTATAGCTGTATAGTTCCAGTTTGGTGGAGCAAGTGTGTTGATGGCCACCTCAAAGTGCTTCATTGCTACGTCAGTGCCACATAACCATATAGTGACCTTTCAGGAAAAAACAGACTACGCCATAACCTTGGAAGTAATACATTACTTTAAGAACTAAAAGTTGTTTAGTGGTTTCAAATGTATGGTAGATGTACCGAGAGAGAGCCTAATGTCTGACATTTTTGGTGGAATTCCCAATGGCTTGGCTTGGTGTGACATCATGTCTTACATACTGATGCAGCCACAGTTTCGATGAGTTTAGGTTAAGTTTATGGTCTGGCTTTGGCTCACTTGGAACCACAGCAAAGCAGAGATAAAAAATAGTCTCTCAAAGTCCTTCTTAGTACCTGATCCCAAGCCATAGAAATGAAAAAAAGTCATGTTAAGATGAACCAAACTAATACAGGCAATCGGAAAGCACCATGTGAATCTGGTGAAGTGCAGAACGTTTTTAACTTTTGAGTACAGTAGGAAAACTTTCACTTAAGTATGAGAGAACATGTCACTAAATATTTATTGCTACAGAGCCACACGGGCCTGCTGTAATGATAGTTAATAAACATTTTACCTTCAGACTCTGTGATAGACACTCAGAGTTGTTTTCAAGAAAATCTAATTCTTCACCAAACTGCCGCAGCCCCAGGAGAAACTGTCCTGAAAAGACGGGCAGACAGAGGGACAGACAGAGAGATGAGGACAGTCTGACACGTCTGATACAGATTCAGACGCTTCACGTCTGTTAACTGACTTAAAAGTAGTTTAGTGTCTCTCATCAGCTGATGGCTGTCCAACACACCGTCCTACGGGGATAATTAACACCCACCGATGCTGTGGAATTCACAGGATTCATATCAAACACACAGACACTTACATATAGGTACTATAATAACAACAACACCAACAACAACAACAATAATAATAATAATAATAATGAAAATAATATTGTTAGGTTTCTAGCTCTTCTTAAGGAACTGAACCATAAGTAATCAGTTTGTTTATTCCTTAAGTTTTAGTCTTTACTCTTTTTTTTAACTGCTGCATCTCTCCTAAGGTCATTGTTATATCACAATTTAAATATTTTTCCACAACAGATTATTTAATTTACTTTTTTTATGATGAGGCATAATTGTTTATTACTGATATATCAAAAAAGTACAAATGTGATTTTATTTTTTTAAAAGCATTTCACTGCATTCTTAAAATGTGTGTTTCCACCATGTAATTGGTGGATTATTTTTTTATGGGTAAGGGTCAAGGCTGATGTGAACATATAAACTATGCCATAGAAATATCTCAACAGATTTTTTTTCATTTCAACTAAATTTCCTTTTTACTTGAACTCACTTGATTTCTGTCTTGTTTAGGTTTTTGTATGGACCTCAGGAAAAATTGTAATTGTTGCCATATGAACTCAGAAGATCATACTTAAAATAATTCTGGTCAATACTGGCATCTAAAGGACATTCTGACTACCGTACACAAAACCTATTTTTGAGTTAACTCCTGGCAACTGACAAAAAAAAAAAAAATTATGGTTCATCTTCAAGAAAATCCATGAAGTGAAGCGTAAAAGCAAGAAATATGAAATGGGAATTGGGAGAATTTTGTTAATAGTTAACAGGTGCTAATATTTATTGAATCTTTTTGTCTTACTTTTCATGTCAGGTGAGGCACTGCATCCCCTGACCGTATGTCACTGCATCCAGGTATATTTTAAGTGTGTCAGCACCAAAAATAAGTCACCTGTGAATCAGCCTCCTTCATTACCCATCAACCAACCACTCATTGACCTAACCACAAATGTGCAATAATATAATAATGATAACTAGAATGGCACTCAGCAGAGCACAAACCCCCACCAAGACCCATAGTACACTCTTCCAACAGATTTGGATCTGCACTAAAATTGATCATATTCGACTCAGTATACTGTATGTTAAAAAATACGAAAGAAACACAAAAAGTGTCCATTCACTCCCCATTATCTCAGCTTCAGCGGTTGATTCAAGTTTCTGGTCCTGTTTGTTACTGCGCAATAGTGGAAAATAAAAATATCTTTGAATCCACCAAATTCTGGTTTTTAGTTCTTGGATCTGCAATAAAAATTGGAGATACTTATAGACACCCTTCTCCTTGATATTTTTCATCAAGATCCATACATTATTTGCTAAGAAGTTATAAAATTAGTAAAAAAAAAAAAAAACACCCTATCTCACAATGTTTAAGAAAGTAATAAAAGAATTCCTTGATCCACCCTTTTAATTGGATGACAACAATTAATGGGGTCTTCTGTGGCCCAAGCTCTACCCTTTCACCAAATTTAGTAGAAACTGGGTCAGTGGTTTTTGCATAATAACACTAACAAACCAACAAACGTGGGTGAAGATGTAACTTTCTTGGTGGAGGTAAAAATACCTAGAAAGCATTCAGAGAGCGCAGACCTCTGCCAAGGCAGCTTAGATTCTCTTCATACATTTGCTGGGACACTACAATGAAAACAAATGATCCTCATTATTGGATTCTCTGACTATTAAACCCTACCGTTAGCATTTGGAATCACATACATATCATTATTAGTTCAACCGTTATTCACCAAAAATAATATTTCCATAATGGTTTTCTTCTAGCCTTCTACCTTCATAAATGTTGAAGATGCATCAAATCAGTGGACACATTACTGAATCAACAGACTTTCCACTACAGTTTGATCATTCCCAGAATCTAAACGATTGGCCCTTTTGCTGTTTTTGATCTATCCTGAAAATCCAAATATATTTGTACGTTTTTGAGTTATGTTGTAAACAAACAAACAAACGGATAAATTAATGGCAACAAATACATAACCTTCTTGGTGGAGGTCATAATAATAATAATAATAATAATGATAATAATAATAATAATAATAATCATAATAATAATAAAGATCTAAAATCTTCAGTGTATCCCACTCCCTGTCCCAGATAAATGCATAGCTCTACATTATGGATGGCTGTTTTGTTGGGACAATGTTCATCCGAGCACCTAATCTCATCTCTTCAATCTGCCCCATTTCCCCTCCACGCCTCCTCCTTTTCTGGATTTACTGTACATCTGCACTCACATTAATCTTTAAAAGAACTGTTTTGTCTTTCACTTTGTTTTGTCGCTCAAATGGAAAAGCATCGTGGGTCACAAAATCTTCACACTGCTAAGTGAAATTAAAGTGAAATATTCATCAGTCAAGTTCATGTTACAACACAAACCAGACAGAAAGTCTGTCTTAGATTATAACATCACATCACTGTCAGGGCAGACATTGCTGCTTGGTTCAGTTTCTCATATTTAATATGTCCAACATAAGCACTTATTGGGTCAGTAGAAATGTAATAAAATACAGTCAATTAATGAGTGAAAACATATGTCAGACTGTATAACAGAAAGGATTCATATTATTCTTTCTGTTGAAACAAATGACATTTCCTGTCATAACTGTGTTAGGGATAAATCCACACCACTCCACCAGCTTTAGCCACAAAAATTATAAACATGGCATATATACAGTACCCCATGTGCACAAGTTAAGAAAGACATGAAAGTCAATGGATTTAATCATCACTACATGTTAAACAATTCCAACATGTCCTTCAATGGACATGTTGGTGCAGGAAACAGAGGGGACGAGGAAGTGATGGGCAGGTTTGGTATCCAGGACAGGAACA
>JAQQAE010019838.1:0-10833 GCA_029823295.1 Pseudamia nigra | reverse complement strand
ATTATAAGGCGCAGTGTCATATTTGGACAAAATTGACGGCGTTTAGGTGCGCCTAATAGTGCGGAAATGACGGTAACAGACAACCACCTGACATTTTCGACAAATTTCAAGCAAGACTGCGTTTTGCCTGTAATTGCAAGTGTATATATGACTTAAAAATACAGCGACACCTCGATGCAACCTACTTACCTCAATTTTGAAACGCGTGATATTTCTCCAAATCTGAGCCCGTGGTTCTCAGCTGGAAAAGGGTGGCATGAAGATGAAGTATCTTGGGGTTTTGTTCACCAGTGATGGGAGCATGGCGGCGACGTGCACGTCGTACCGGGCCTGTGATGGTTTACCGGTCCACGTTCCTACCCTCACTTCCCTGGGGAGGCGTCTGGGAACGCCGGCGGGTCCCCCCGGAGGAGAGGGACGTCTGCTTCGGCTGCGAACTCAGCTGAGCGCAAGATCAACGTCCGGATGGATGTTTGAGAAATCGGGTTTATTTTAACCATAAAATCATGCCACAGAACGTAATTAAAATGATCATTAAAATCCTAACTTTGATTAATTTGGTCAGACGGTTGCGACATTTTGTGGATTTAATATGCCTTAACACGACAAAACGCACGCAAAGTCGCGTGCGAATGTGTTCAGATTAGGTATGTTTTATAGAATAAAGTGATGCCGAGCGAGACATGATTTGATTAATTTATTTTAAAAGGAAATAATGCACTTGCTCCAAAAATATGCAAAAAAAAAATCACTGATCCACATACAAAAAAACAAAACAAAAGTCCCTTCAGCGTATATATGGTCAAGATTTTCCTGTTGTTCTCTTAGTGGTGGTACTCAGTGTAGTGTAGTCATCACCGGGTTGCTGATTTTTACTGTTTATTTTTTTATTTATTATATTTTAATTCCCAGGAAAACTTGGCCTACATTACATTTGTTTTGAACTGTGTGAGGAAGCCAAACCCTGCACTTTTCTTTCTTTTCTTTTTTTTTTTGCTCTCTTGGCTTTCAAACATTAATTTTTTCCCCCCCTTAATGTAAATTCTTTGCTTAATGCTTTTAGATTTGTTTGCAGCTAAAATCACAGTGAGATTTTAAAAACGTAGTCCGCTTTTTCTTTTCCCTTTTTTCTTTTAGTGCATGAGGATATCGTGTAGAGGAATAAATTGCTTTTTAAAGATTTTTGTAAATACGAAGAAACAATTGTAATTAGTCGATGTGTTAGCGAAGGCCTACTCCATCGGGTCCAATATCTAAAAACCACGTTATGTAGAATATTTGTGTCACAGACGCTGTCGCATGTCGCTGAATTTCTGCAAAACCTTTTTCCCATCACGCTTGTACAAACACGTCTGCTTCATGACGAGAAACCCAGGACTGTTCAGCGGAGGTTTCCATGACAAAGTGGGGTCCATTTTGTCTCTTGTATTTTTATTTTTTTTTTGCACAGGCAGATCCGGTCGACGGTTCCTTCGCTTCGCTTCGCGCAGGCAGCAGCGTTCCACGTTCATTCCCACTCCAGCTCACTGTTGTACAGACGGGATTTTAGTTTTTTGTTCCAGAGCAATCAGTGAAATGTGCAGATTCGGATCCGAGTGGCACCAACGCCGCCGCGGGTCCCGTCGTCCAGCAGAGCCGGGTCGCACGGCCCCGACACGTGTGAAACGGTAACGGAAATGCAAAAATTGAATCGGGACGAAAAAGACAAGCGGTGTGGACGTCGACAGCGGAAGCAAAATGAAAATGTTACGATAATGCCATGAAGGACACACAGCGAAAAATATGTAACGAGACGACGTTGGTGCAAAAAGACGAATACGTGGAACAAAATGAAACAAAACTGAAAGAACAAAAAAAAAAAAAGCGTCAAGACTGAAATTGAAAGACTTGACGAGACGTGAATGTTACAAAATAGAGAAAGAACCAAACGTAAAAGATGCAGCAAGTTGAAAATGACTTAAAAGACGCATTGAAAATGCGCCGTTTGTCTTTGTAGAAAAAAAGAACAGAGCTAGCGGCGGTGACGTGAAACGAGAACGAATCGTAGCCCGGCGGTTCGACGGCCCGGCTCGCCTGTGGAGACGAAGACGTTTTCTCAGCAGCTTCACCAAACCCTCGGGCCACATTCGAGTCCTGGCGTTTGTTCAGGAGAAGGAAGGAAAAAGAAGCCTTGGAAGGACTGAACGTGTAGCTTTAGCTTCAGCGGAGCCTGGTTCAATCGCGCAGCCACGAACATCATCGTCCGGAGGAAAACGCGTTTTTAAATAGAGCGGATGCATTTTAACTTTTTTTTTTCTGCGCCTTTTCCCCCTTAAACGAGGGTAGACTTAAAGAAAAAACACTTAAAAATGTTTCTCCTCCTCCATGAATCTTAGTGATTTTTTTTTTTTGCAGTAGACCACTAGAATTCATCATACACTGAATTGTACTGTAGAGTCGTGCGATACGCAGATATTTGTTTACATTTGGTAAATACAGAGTTAATTCGGACTCGTGTCTCCTCTTCTTCATCGCTGTTGTACATATCGTTCACGTAACCAGGAACAAATCGAGTTGCTCAAACGGCGCAGATTAGCGAGGTCGCCAAGAGGAGTGGGCGTCGAGCAAAAGGCCAAAACGCGATGACCTGCTCGTCAACGTAGACGGATCTAACGATGCTGCACATATTCGAACGCCGCTCCGGTAACGCGACCAAAGGAGAGGCAGCAGCAGGAGGAGGAGTTTTCCGCAGCAGCCGTGGAGGTGTTAGCTGAGAATGTGGCCTGTAGCGGTAGGAAACGCTTTCAAATGCTGCCGTCCTACCTGTTCACGAATGTTGGTGCATTTCAGACAGGAAATAAGCGGGTGCAGATACGTCGCATTAACTATTAAAAACACTCAGAATGAAGCCCTGTGCACCTGTCGATTTGGTAACGTCACATCTGTGTGGACTGTTTTATAATCAGTTTGCTCTGCTAACAACTTCCTCCTTCTCTTGTCATTCAAATAAATCAACACAAGTGGAGAAACGTCTCTCTCTTCTCCTTCCTGTTTTCTGCAGCTCCTCCTCTGCGTAAATATCATGGTCATGGCGGGCACAAATGAGTTAATACATGCTTTTTTGGTGTTAAATTGTGGCACAATTCGCTGTAAACTGACACCACAAACATTAGAAAAATCCTCGTGTAACTCATGTAAACACTCAACCCTAAATTTTAGAAATGCAGACATTAAAATTAGCGCGCCTCTGACTCTGCAGAGCTCATTTTGTGCCGCCGACTGAGGGTTTCCGTAAATCTTGCCCTTAGCATTGTCTTATGAGTCAGGATGAAAATAACATGATTCTTAGATTTCAACCAAACCCTTTTTCAGATTTGGGCCAAAACTAGAGAGAAATGACAACATTGTGGGTTTTTAGTTTCCCGTTTAGGGATTAAGCAGCACAAATGAATTTGTTTCTCGAGGTTAATTTTCTGGTCCGTGTTGTAGGTGTGGGCGAACACTCTCCCCCATCGTCAAGACTTGGATTTTTGGCACAAATACAGATAATTCCGGGACCGAGGTCCGAGCCGGCTGAGATGGGAGTGCCTTTCGCCGATGCTAACGCCGCGATTAGCGGCACATCGAACCACTTCTTATTTCCCTGTTATGCTAGTTTTCTTCCACAGCTGGGGATTAAACTCTTTCCACCGCTAGTTTCGTTCAAAGTGAATCGTTTTACATAGATGTGTCCATGTAGACGTGTAGATCCATTATATAGATATCGTACAAAAATCATATTGTCCCGACAGAATCCGCCTGTAAAGACGATGTACGGTACGTAATGAACTCGCGTTGGCGAATCCAAACTGTTTGTGTTTAATCGTGGGTGGAAACGTTGGACAGTTGTTCAGAAATGATACTTGAGGGCAGCGTGAAAATTCACACCTTTGTCAACGTGTCGACTCCCGAACATCGACTGCTCATCGCGGCGACGTTTCCCAAACTGAGGGTCGGGACCCAAACCGGGCTGCGGAGTTGATTATTAATTCTGTCTGTTACTTCGTGCATTATTTGTGGTCTGTTTTTGGAATATTTTTTTTTGACGGTTCATGTTGTGGTTTATTTTTCCCGCTGACGATTTTCATCATTTTATGGCTTCGTTTAATTTTTGATTATTTGATTTGTTGTGTTTTTGTTAATTTTGTTTGTTGTTTTGTTAATTGCGCTAATTATTTCCCTCATTTTTATTCATTTTGGGTCATTTGCTTAAATGTTTTGTTCCGTTTGGTGCCAACGTAGTTGATATTGATTTAATGTGAATGAGAAGCACTAAATATTGAATCAGAATTGGCTAAGTAAGCATGCGATTCTAATTGTTTTGTTCTTTTTTTATTAATTTTCCCCACCACCTGAATTATTTTTGCTCATTTTCATTCATTTTGGTTCGTTTTTATCATTTTGTCCATTTTTATGACGTTCATTGGTTTTGTTCCATTCTTGCTAATCTTGTTGATTTAGTGCTTATGTGGTTCATTTTGATTTAATGTGTGCGAAATAAAAAAGCATTAAATATTAAGTCAGAATGACTCAAATAAGCACATTTTAATTTCAGTGATTTTTGTTTCATTTTTGTCATTTGTTCATTGATGATTTTGTTCCATTTGTAGATAAATTTTACTTTTCCGACTTGTTTTGCCCTTTTTTCTGTTAATTTTGTCATGTTCATTATTTTGCTCATTTCTATTTGGTTAGTTTTCTTCATGATTTGTTCAGTCATTGCTCATTTTGATGTGATTCATTTTGATTTAATGTTGTGAACGAAAATGAGCACTGGATTTTAATAAAGGAACAAAACGTGGACAAAATGAATGAAATAATGCAGAATATGAGGAAAAATGAAGGAAATAACCAAGACAAAGAAATAAAACTGAGCAGGATAATAATCAAGATGATGTTCAGAGTGAATTATTGTGTTGAAACATTACTTGGGGTCTTGTTCGGTTTGCGAATCCCTGCACCCGCTCACGTCTCGTTCACATTTCACGCCTGATTTTCTTGGACTGGTTCGTGCACACGGATCTGGAATTTTCCGTCAATCGAATGTCGTCACTGCCGAACAAACTGAAACGTTCCCGTTTTTTCCTCGTCCTGGTTTGTTTTCCCCGTTCAGATTTTTGGGGTTTTTTTTTTTTTTGGCTCCAAGCGGGAAGACGAGAATGTTCTGCGGACGGTTGGACGATGCTTCCTTTGTGCTTGTTAGAGCTGCTCTCACTTTTCTACCGATTGGGGGAAGAAAAAAAAAAAAAAAATGGCAAATTGTAGTGAAGTCGATGCTTGCTCATAAACAAAATAAAGGATGATGAGATGGGGTATAAAGCTGGTCTCTGAGGGTCTTCATTCATCGCTGACCAAACGCAGTAGATTCAAATAAAAACGGACACGATGTTGAAAATGGAACAAAATGCTCCGTAAATTTAAAAAAAGAACAAAATAACCTGTCAAATTAACAAAGTAATGCAGAATGAACAAGGAAAAAAAAACAACAAAACCGATAGAAATAATGAAATAAATCAAGAAAAGGAATCCAATTAATCCACAAAATCTACAAAATAAGGACAAATAAATAAAAATGGACTGAAAACACATCAAAATAATGGATCAACAAAAAACGATCCAATTAATGCACAAAATTAATAAAATACTGCCAAATATATGAAAAAACTCATCAAAATAATAAAGGATGTGGTTAATCAGCAAAATGTACAAGTTAAAATAATGCCAAATAAAGAAAAAAACATCAAAATAATGAAGAACAGCACCCAAAATTGTGCAATTAATCTCCAAAATGTACAAAAATTAATAATGGAAAATGGAGCAAAAACTGATCAGTATAATGAAGAAAGTGAACAAAAAAGGATCCAGTTAATCTATAAAATGAACAAAAATCAAAACAATTACAAATGAGTAAAAATACAAAAAAAACCCATCAAAATAATGAAGAATGTCAAGAAAAAAGGATTGAATTAATTCATAAAATCCTCATGAATATATACGAACTGAACAATACAGATAATGATGAAACTAACAAAGCATGAAATCCTAACGATCAAATAAATCCACAAAATGAAACAATGAGCAAAACAGTGTCAGAATGAATGAAAATTGACAAAATAATATACAGATAAGAATATGAACAAAAACGGACAAAAAAAGATCAAATCAATTCACAAAATGAATAAAAATGTCACTCAGATGGAATAAAAATAGTAATCCAGAACTAAGACTGGCAATATTGATCAAAAATGAGGAAAATTAACAAAAACGATCCACACAATGATAAAAAAAATTATCGTAAAATAATCTAATAAATCTTTGAAAAAGTACAAAAATCAGTAAAAACAAGTTGTAAAGTAATTGAGAGAATGAACAAAAATTAATAAAACACCCCAGAAAATTGTTAACAATATGCAAAGATGGACCAAAAGCAAACGAATAAACAGACGCCACAACATACAGGCAGTTTAAAGCTGCACGGCAATTAAACCTTAACCTTCGGCGCCCTCTGGTGGTGAAGGTACAGATTACAGGGGGAAAAAAAAATCAAAGCCCAAATGTTTTTTTTCCTCATCAAAAATCACGTGATTTTAATGCTGTAAACAAAGACTGTAAAAACTTGCAGGATTAAATAACAACATTGATGTCATACATGTGAACATTCAACAGAAGCAAACAAACCAACACACTTAAATTCTGCATCATCCAGAAGTTTAAATGGACAAAATAACAGACTGGAGAAATTATAAATATCTGACACCGTGGAGGCTTTGATTTTAGACTGATCGACCTCTGTGTCATTTGATTTTATTACATTTATCCGTTTTTAAAACAAACCTGTGATGTGATGTGTCGTCTTGTTTGGATCCAAATTTTGAAAAATGAATCATGAACGGGGATAAATTCTCTTTTTTTTTTCCCTTAACTGTAAATTAATCCACGTGTCACAGTTTTTTTTTTACTGATGTCAACGTGAACAAAATATTCACATTCACGCTAAAATAATGAATTAAAATTAACAAAAATGCTGAAATCCAAAAATACAAAATTAAGCGAATAAGGAAAACACTAATAAAATAAGCCATAATAAAAAAATTGCTAAAAAGATACATTTAAAAGATTTTTAAAAAAAATGATCAAAAACCTTCAAAAGTGGTTAAATGAGTAAAGAAAATTATCCAAAAATATTCTAACCAAACAAAATACTTCAAGGAATTTGCTAAATAAGGGACATGAACAGGAAAAAAAAAAAAAATACAACATTGAGAAAATAATCCACTGAATTAGCAAAAATTTTAAAAACTAATCTTAATCAAATGTATCGACGTGTTAATCTAATGAGAAAAATTGACAATCAAAAAATTATCCACAAAAATAATTTTTAAAAAAATGAAAAAAAATTAGCCAAAAAAACAAAAAAAAAGATCAAAATATTAACAAAACGATCCAGAAATATACAAAACAATCTACAAAAAATAAAATCCACAAAATGATCAAAAAATACAACAAAGCACAAAACAACTGAAAAGTAACAAAATAATCCACAAAACATATTCCAGAAAAGAAACAAAATATTCCAGAAAATGAACAAAATGATCAACAGTCCCAATGAAGAACAAAATAATAAAAAAAAGAACAGAATTCAAAATAATGAACAAAACATTTACTCAAAACAAACAAAAGAAAAAAAAACTGGACTAAATGAACAAAATAATCCACAAAATTAAAACAAATGTGAATGAATCTGTTCCACTGTTGAAGAAAACACACACAGAGGAAATGAATAAAAACGAAGCAAATAATCCACACAAATTAACTGAAACGGAGCAAAATAATGGAGAGAAATGAAGCTAATGCAGAACATAATCTTTGAAATGAATGAAATAATAAAACAAAAGGTCAAACCCACTTTTAATAAAAGTTCCAGGACGCCTCTGGGAGTGTGGGCGATTCCCTCCGAGCCTGGATTTGTCTAAAATCCTGGTTCGAGTTATTTTGTCCATTGTGACATCGGTTCAAATCAAACGCGTTGGAAAACGCAGACGCCGTGATGCGGCTGCTGGACATTCACCTCCACACTGAACCGGTCACGTACCGCCGCCGCCGCCGCGCGTCTGATCCGAATAAAACACATTTACAAAAGCCACCTGTATAAAACAACACTGTTCGTAAAAGTGTTAGCATCTGTGTCGAACTCGTTATTTACAAAACGGGCGACCGTTGGCACATCGCGTCCTCTGCAGACTCCACACGGGGCGTTTCGGGCGACCGTCACGCCTTCGTTTTCACCCCGGAGCTGGCCAGGGCCAAGATTTTATCCTCGGATCCTGGAAAGCAAAAGCAAAGCCGGGCAAACACGTATGAGTCACGTTTCCAAAAAAGTTGGGTCAACCCGTATCTATCCTATATTCCCATATTTAGTTAAAACCAACAGATGCCGACGGGTTGAAAATTTTGCTGCTTGGAAACTACATGCACACTTTGAGTTTGATGCCAACGTGTTTCAAAAAAAGTTGGGTCGCTGTGTACAATGTGAATGGGACCAGAATGTGATGATTTTCAAGTCACTGAAACCCCATGTTGAGTTGAAAATAACACAAAGGCAACATGCTGAACGCACGGGTCATGGTGTCCAGACTCATTCTGAGTTTTATGCCAGTGACTCAGTGTTACTGTTGCACCGTCGTCTTTTTTCCCTCATTACTCTCACAAACGTAAAAGAACAAACGAAAAACAGATTTGGCTGCACCATCCATCAAGTAAACTTTAAAAAAACAGACCCGGATCCCGCTCTACACAAATCCCCCAGTCAAAACAGAAGCAAAGTTTATTCCAGCGTGGACCAAGAAATTATCCCAGATACTGAAGACAGAATCCAGAGACACTTCACGGTGGCGGATGTCGCGCCTCTTCTTTTGGACCAATCGTAATCATGAAAGGGGAATGTTTTTCTATTCTTACTTCATGCGGGATTTCAGTTGCTACGCACTTCGGGTTCTCTTTTGTCATACATTAGCACCAAACATTTTTTAATAGAGGAAAACCCAGGACTGCGTCAGGCCATTTCAGCACCCAGACTCTTCCCGCAGAGCCACGCTGTTGGAATACGTGCAGAATGTGGACTGGCATTGTCTAGTGTCAGTGTGT
This sequence comes from Pseudamia nigra, assembly GCA_029823295.1. NCBI lineage: Eukaryota > Metazoa > Chordata > Actinopteri > Kurtiformes > Apogonidae > Pseudamia > Pseudamia nigra. The sequence continues at coordinate 1,671 of JAQQAE010019838.1, read as the reverse complement.
GTTTCTCCAAAACCGGTAGGTAATGTTCAGCGTTAGCGTGACCTTCACAGGTGTGCAGGTCACGCAGGCCGTGTGAGGTCAGTCCATCTGAAATGAGCTCAGACCTGGAGAAGGCGGTAGCGTTTCGGGATCTGGTTTACCTGGGTTTTCCTCTTTGTGTGGCCGAGTTTCAACGTGTGTGTGCATGCGCAGCGACCCAACTTTTATGTGAGATGATGATTTAGTGGAATCACACGTTCGTTCTCACCCGGGTTGGCCGTGACTTTCTCGAACTGGCTCAAAGTAGCTGTGGCGTTTTCCGTCAAAAAGGACTCGTCTTCTGCAGTGAGCTGAGAGAACATGAAAAAAATATAAATAAATAAATAAAAGTCAACTTTACGTGACAAAAACACCCCGAACAAATCCAGAAAAATGAACAAAAATTTGTAAAGATTTGACTTTTCCCTTCTGTTGCATTCGTCTAAGCTCACTTTCCTGTAACTTTCCATCCCCTTCTCATGCAGTGAAACTATAAATATCTGAATGTTTGTGGCGTGTTTCCTTTATGGACCAAGTTTCAAATTCACCTCCTTAAGCAAACCCTTTTGGATTCACTGGACCAGGACGGTAACAGTACAAACGTCAACATCTCACACCATATGACGGGTCAATGAGACACAAACCAAAGCAGAAAGTGAAATGAATGAAAACCATCCGTGACTTATTAAACCACTGACGCGGATCATTTCGCTGCACAATCGACACTTTTCAGCCACCGGAATCCCATGATTTATGGCATGTGGGACCAGCTCAGCGGCAGAGACGTGGCTAAAATAACTCGACGTCGACGCTGAGCCTCACCTTCTCGCCCAGTTTCCTCAAGGCTGTGAGGATTTCCATCTTCTGCTGCGTGTAAACGTCCCGTGATAACTTCCCCACGATGACGTCTCGATCCATCTGTGAAGAACGTCACACAGTTCCATGCATTTCAAACCAAGTACAAAAAAAAAAACACCCTCAAAACAATAAGACTTTTTCTTTTTAAAGAAACGACCGAACCTCTGCCAGTCTGGTTCTCAGCTGCCCCGGCTGCTTTTTGGCGAACAGTCGGATCACTTCCGGGGTTTTGAACGCCTGGCTGATGGCAGCTTGGATCGCCTGGTGAAGAAACGGAGCAGTCGGATGCAGAAGCAGTGGAGGAACCGCAAACAGGTTAAAGTGTGACTGAGGTTCACCCCTAGACCTGGGACTGGACCCTGGGGTGTCTCTTACCAGCTGCATCCCACTGAGTTCATCCACAAGCGTCATGTCTCCACACATGATCTTCTTCAGCGAGTCGTCGAATTCACTCAACTGCTCCAACGTTTCCTTTTTCGTTTCTTCATACTCGTCGTCATCCAGATCTTCTCTGTAATAAACACAAACAGGCACCGTTTTAAAAATGCGACGACACCCGGGATGTTGCATTTACACCTGCTGTTATTCGTGGATTGTCATCATCCGGATGCGTGGTCCCCAGTGGAAAACCTGAATCTGGAGACTTAAAGTGGTGCCGGATGATGATGTCAATCCGTCGTCTAGTTGTGTTTACACCTACATATCATCGTTTTTTTTTTTTCTGGACTCCAGGTCATATTTAAATACCAGGTGTAGATGGTTTCAGAGAATCAAGGGATGAATAAAAGCCCCCCC
>JAQQAE010019837.1:0-10833 GCA_029823295.1 Pseudamia nigra | reverse complement strand
ACCTATTTTGAAGTGTTATGAGCTAAGGAAATCACAGTTTTATGTATGTGCTTTTTAAGACATAAAAACTTCTAATAGTCAATAATTCAATTTATGCTGTTATTCATTCTCAAGTGCATGATAATGATAATCAGAGCAATGCCAATATTCAATATCAAAAACATAATTCTTGTTTGCTTGAAATGCCAATTTGTTTAGTGAGCCAAATAAATTCTCCCATGACCCACCTGTGGGTCCTGACATAGTGTTGAGTTTTAGTTGAAATAAAGCTCTTTTGTCTCTAAAAATCTTACATTACATAAGTGATGTCAGTTTTGTCTCATTGTCGTTTTTAATTTTCTTGATTATTTTGTTCATTTATGATTTAGCATTAGAATCGGCTGCTTTATTTGTTTTAAGTTAATTTTGTCACTTGTTTCATTGACTATTATATTTTATTAACCTTTTTGATAATTTTGTTCATTTTTGTGCATTGTCTTGATTATTTTGTTGCTTATTTATTTGGTATATTTTTACTCATTGTGTTGTTTATTTTTGTACATTTTATTTTTTTTTATAGTTTCCTTGATCATTTTTGTTCACCCTGTTAATGATTGTGTCCAATTTTGCTCATTTACTTGATTGTTTTGTTAGTTTTTCACACTTTTCTCCTCATTTGGTTAATTTTTTTGTGCATTCACTTTATTATTTTCCTTTATTTTTGTTCATGTTCTTGTCTATTTTGATTATTTTCACAAATTTTCTCAAAATCTGTACCCTTAGGGGAAGGTACTTTGACAGCATAACTTTCAAGATGCTCAATAAATACTGGAACAGATGGGCTGTACTACAATGTAATTTAATTAAGAATATGCATAAATAAAATAAAACGCACAATATACTGTACTGTATGTGATAAGAAGTTACTAATGCGACGCCCAGAAAAGCAATAAGCCAGTAATCACTCAGCGTGAAAGAAATTAAGGTGGACGTTTGCAGGAGGGGAGCAATGTTATAATAAATACTTTTCATTTTGTACTTTGTAATTTCAGCATTAAAAACACACAGGCACGAATGAAGCGCTAGAATTAAAGTAAATCAGAGTTGGATTTTCACAAGCTATGTTTTAAATGGGTGTCGATGAGAATTTAGGGCACAAGTCACCTTTAGCCAAAGTTCACAATAAAAGCAGGAAAATAAACAAATACAGGCAAAAAAGGCACGTGCTGCATACATCAGCCCGTTAAAAGAGCCAAAGTCTTAACTGATAAACACTGACTGCTCAGTTTTTTGTTGAAGGGGGCGGGGCTTCTGTCACGTGATCGGTCAGCTGACTTGTGTTGTTCATTAGACACAGCACCGACTTTCACATCATAACACCGCAGTGTCTGTCTGCTCATGTTACTACCAGGGCTTTGTAAACAGTCTAAACTCTTTTGGGAAGTGATGTTGGACCTGCTTTAAAGATTGTTTCCTGTTTCTCTTCACGGACTTGTTTGTCCAAACCGTGGCAAGACGACGAAGAACCAGCCGCCCGGCTCCCGTGTAGAGGTACATTTGCTAGCTTGCTACTTGTGTTAGTCGGTTGTTGCATGTGTCGCAGCTTGTGAATGAGTTCGTTCTTCCGATGATGCAGTGAAGTGTTACGTTTCACCGCTGAATGACTTCCTGGGCGCCTGTCACATTCTGCTTTTGTTGTCTTCAGCAGTGTCTCGGTAGACCGTTCTCGGAGGACACCGGCCGTGTGGACAATGCGTGGGCTGCTGTTCATAACCTGCACTGTACTTGTAACATTTAGGTCGTGTTTTCCAGCACAGACCTCAGCTAAAGCTAGAGTTTTGGAGCATCTGAGCCGCTCAAGTGTCACATTCAACTGGAAAAATGCCACTTGTCCGCTATGCAAGGCAGTCTTCGCCATCATTGACGTCGCTCTCCTGGTAGAGTATTACTGAAAAAAGGACTTTTTATTGTGTAGATATACAAAAAAGACGACTTGCACGTTAATCTCAGTTTTTCTTGTTGGACATAAATCAACTGTATGTCTTCCTAAAGGCTCCAACTAACAAAGAAGTACTACAGTAATTGTTTTAAGTTAGAATGTTGATGTTCTCCAACATTCGCGAGGATTAAGGGGTAGAAAATGGATGGATGGAGACAAAAAAAAAACATTTAATTACATTACAGTAGCTGCAGTCAGAAAAAATTTCCTTTTGTTCTTAAACCACCCAGTCTAATATTCAGTGTTTAAGGCAAATTCAAATTCTTAATGGTCTGTGTCTATAACTGAACACAAATCATAATAAAGACTAGTATGCTTTAGAGATACAGCAACAACTAGTTTTGATGAGTAATAATTTAGTTCACATAATCTCAAAATATTTTGATAAAGTGTTTGCCAAAGCCCAGGATGACATCCTCAAATGTCATATTTGATCCATGACCCAAAGATTTTACGCACACTGCCATAAAAGAGAATCAAAACTAGAAAATATTCACATTTAAGGAGCTGCTATTAGAGAATGTAGGCTCTTGACTGAAACGGAACTCTTTTCTTACAGGTACAAAATAGTTGTCAGTAATGTAAAAATCAAGAACTAGGCAATTACTCTTGAAGCAAATTTGCCTGATTAAGCTAATTTGACTTTGCTGATTTTGAGTTTTCAGTCATGCAACAGGCTCAGTTCTCTTTCTGCCTTGTTAAACTCATAATTTTGTAAAAAATACCACAGTTTTTATTGCTGATTCAGTCTAATATGCATGTGACATGTGGATCATATGGTCTGTTTGTTAACCTAGAGTATCACTGTTATTTTAAAGATTCAGCTGTTTTGTGATTTAAACGAGACCTCAGATGACTTTAGGTTAGCACAATTTAAGGGGTTTGAGGTTCTCTGTTTTCATTGTTCTGTATTTTTTGTTACCTTTTAATAGAGTTCTGCAAATGATGAGCGAGTGGCTCATGCAGTGGGCGAGGCGTGTATCCGACTCCATCTGGCTGATGAGATGGTGTGTCGTGAAATAACAGAGCTGTTCAGGGATGACGTTATCCGGGCCCTTCAGGAGTCACTACTATGGCCCTCTGAAGCCTGTGCCTTACTGGTTGGCCCCTCCTGTGGCAAATTTGATATCTATGCATCCTGGAACATCACACTACCAAAAGTCCCAAAGCCACCAGTCACACCACCCTCCCCTCCTAAACCTGGTTCTCTACAGAATAGGGTCCTGTTTCTGACAGACATCCACTGGGATAAAGTGAGTGAATATATTCAGAAATCAAATGTAAATCATACCTGAGTGCAATCAAAACTGCTTGTGCACAAATAGTTTAATATTGGCCATTTCAGTTTTAATCAAACCCTTCTTTAAACACAATGCTTCCCACTGACAGGAGTATGAAGCTGGCAGTGCTGCAGACTGCAAGGATCCCCTATGTTGTCGGAAAGAGTCGGGAACTCCAAGCTGGCGCCGAAGGGAGGCAGGGTACTGGGGAACCTACAGTAAATGTGACCTGCCTCTACGAACGGTGGAGCACCTCCTGAAAAGTGCTGCAAAAAGCGGACCGTGGGACTGGGTCTACTGGACTGGAGACATCCCTGCGCACAATGTTTGGTCCCAGACCAGAGAGCAACAGCTTTATGAACTTACCAACATCACCAGGCTCATCCACAAGTAATAATTTTTCATTGGATTAAATAAATGTTGACGTGATAGTTGTTTTCAAACTAAGGAAGGCAAAATACAGCACACTGTATACACTACCAGTCAAAAGTTTTCCTTCGGTGTTAATTTTTTTCCATTTACAACATTGTATACTAATACTGAAGAAATTAAAACTATGGAAGAACAAGTATGGTACTGTGATTGTGTAGTATACAAAACTCTTTGACAAACCAGAACATGTTTTATATTTTATATTGTCCAAAGTAGCCACATTTAGCTTTGCATTCTCTTATTAAATTCTCAGGGTACTTACCCAGAACAGTTTTCAAATCATAGGTGAGTAAATTTGTGCCTTTTTTTTTTTTGCCTTGTTGTCATCACAGGAAAGGAAGTCCATGAGTTTGTTAGAATTAGCAGCCTCAGAAACTGGGGATGGTCCTCATGTATGCCAGTTTCATCATAGTATTTGATGGTTTTGTGACTACCTGAGATTTTTTGAAAAGACTGACCTTCATTTCTTAAAGTAATGATGGACTGTCAACTGTTTCTTGCTGTAATACGGATTTATACACTAGCTGTAGTAGCACTAATAGGGCTTTTGATTCTATACCCACCGCTCCTCTCCACAAGACAACTGACGCAGTAAACCACGTTAAGGAGGCAAGAAATGGCACAAGCACAAACTAACTCACCTGTGAAATGGTAACCATTGTAGGCGACTCTGTTGAGAGACTGAATGAGTGTCCAAAACTCAAAAGGTAAATGTGGCTACTTTAGACGGTCTAAAATATAAAACATGTTAACAACACATTTACTATTTGCATAATGTGTTCATTCACTGTTTGCATGTCTTCAGTGTTAATGTAAAATGATGAAAAGAAAAAACTTTTGACTGGTAGTGCACATACTGTACAAACGTGGCTTCCTTTTAGCAGAAGCAGCAGGGTGTGGAATGATATGAATGAAATGCAGTAAGACTGTTAGAGTTCACAGCACAGCCTTGGTGACTGAACTACTTGATTTTTCAGATTGTTGATTGGATTCGGGGAGGTTTTTATCAGCTTTTGTGAGAAGTTTACCATGGTTACCTGATAAAGGTGCAATTTTCTATCAGCATTATAGGTTGTGCGCTTGGCTGACATGCTGATCCAAACAACAAGAGTCTACTTTATATTTAATTTCTTTTGTGTTTATTTTCCAAGTTGAATCTCTTTCGTTATTAATTCACAGGTAACATTTTATTCATTTTTCTACAACAGAGCAGATCCAAGTAACATAAAGAAAAAACAATGGACTTACATTGTTGGATGTGAGTGGTCCAAAAACCGTGTTGCTACAAATTCAGACTGAAGCGTGAGGCCCTGAACCATTGATCTCCTCATGCTCCAACTCCCCCCACCCCACAAAAAGACACCTGTTTTGCTCGCCCTTGATGAGCCAATCAGGTGTCTGAAATTACCTGTTACCACCCACAAATGCCATGTCAAACATAACCCTAACATAGATAATAAATAATCATATAATCAATATCCTCTTCATAATTTCAATAATTATGTGCATATCTTTAAACTAATAGCAAAATCATAAATTTGGCTCCAACATCTCCAACAAACAGCTATTGACTTGTGTCTCCCTGCCTTCTATTCAGACACTTGGGACCTAATGTGACCGTTTATCCCGCCGTGGGAAACCATGAGAGTACACCAGTGAACAGCTTTCCTCCACCCTTTGTTCATGGCAACAGATCTTCTGCCTGGCTCTACAACACAATGGCAGAGGAATGGGCACCATGGCTACCAGACGAGGCCTTGAAGACTTTAAGGTTCTTGATATTTTTATTTTTTTGTAATAACTAGACATACCATTTGGGTTATTTTGAGTCAGCTATTTAGTCAAGACTTCAAGCATTACAAAGGTTTTGATGGTAAAAGGGAAATGCACCTGTGATGATGTTCTGCAGTTTCATTTGACTATTTCATATCCTGTTAAGTCCTGCTCCTGTTCCTTAAGTTGCATTGCCGGAATTTCAGATATGGAGGATTTTACACAGTGGAAATTCAGCCTGGTTTAAGAGTGGTCTCTCTCAACATGAATTTTTGTGCTCGAGAGAACTTCTGGCTTTTGATCAACTCGACTGATCCTGCTAACCAACTACAGTGGCTTGTCCATGTTCTCCAGATGAGTGAGGACAAAGGAGAGAAGGTAAATGGAGGAAACGAAACACTGCAGAGCATTTGGTAAAGCTTATCATACTCAGGGTCACGTTTTTGTTTACCTGTGGGTCACTACACTAGGGAAGTAATGGTTTTACTTTTCTTATCATGTAATGAGAATGAGCTACAGTACTTGGTCTGTTTCCTCCTAGGTGCACATCATTGGTCACATCCCACCAGGCCTGTGTCTTGGGAGCTGGAGCTGGAACTATTATCACATTATGAACAGGTCAGAAAATACACTCAATGATCATTTAAACCTAAACATTTAACAAAGTGTTTTTTTTTTTTTTTTGGAAGTTTAAAGGACAGCTGTTAAGTATTACACCATTAAAAGGTAATCAGTTAATCAAAGCAGCACTATTTTCCCTGTTGTCTTTTTTGCATGGAGGGTTTGTTTCTGCTTTAGTTAATGAATGTTCCTTCTGCTCGTCTGTCAAGGCTGCTGTCCTACTTTGAACAGATTGAAGTCAAAGCATGTGACTCCCATGTGACAGTTTGTGACTTTATTAACCAGTTTAATTGCATTTTTTATTCTCCAGATATGAAAGTACAATCACTGGACAGTTTTTTGGTCATACACACTTTGATGAGTTCCAAATGTTTTACGATGAGGCAACAATGAGCCGTCCACTGGGAGTGGCATTTATTGCTCCCAGTGTTACCACCTATATTAATCTTAACCCAGGTAAGTGTATGGATTAGTGGAGGCCCCACTTCTGATCCAAAGGGAGGACAGTATTCCTTGAAGATGAATCATGTTTCTGTGGCCACAACTTAAATCTAGCATTCCAGCAGAAAAACAAAAATGAGATATTATTTGGTTTTTTGTTTGTTTTTTTTTTAAGGTTATCGGGTATATTATGTCGATGGGAATTATCCAACAAGCTCTCGACTGGTGCTTGACCATGAAACCTACATCCTCAACCTCACAGAGGCAAACTATAATCCAAAGACCCCATGGAGCCCACAAGTGAACCCCAAATGGACACTGCTGTACAGAGCCACAGAAGCCTATGGACTGTCCACTCTGTTCCCTTCTGACTGGCATGGACTGATGCAGGCCTTTCTCAAAGATGACCAGGTTTTCCAGAAGTTCTGGTACCTGAGACATAAAGGTCATGTGTCGGAGCCCTGCAAGGACACCTGTAAAACCACCATGTTATGCTTTCTGCAAAGTGGGCGTTATGATGAGCTGGAACAGTGTGACCTTTTCAACGGTTTTGGGGGAAACTTGGCCAGAGCAGCAAGAACAACCCTCTGCTAACATGAGGAATTTTGGACTAGACACCGATGAGGGGGGTGGACAACATAACAAAATATGAAATTGAGCCAAGAAGTTGTCTTTTTTTTTTTTTTTTTTTACAGGATTGTACCAACGCCAAAGAGCTTTCAGTTGCCTTGTGATATCATTTGTACTTGTACAAAGACTTAACCCAAACTTTGGGGTTGTCAAAAATGCCACTGAAAATGCACACAGTAGTGTGTACACGTATGCTGTTTACTAAAAATGCATGTGGCAGGTGTGAATTTGATCAGACTTTGAGCAGGATATGTTGTATGTCTTCATGCACCTTTGTTGCTCCCACTGCCACATATCAGGGAATAAATGTTACCTACTTTTAACAGGACTGCAATATTAAAGCTGCTTACATGTTCTACCACAGAATAAATGGCACCCAGTATTCATATGTATGCAACCCTTTTGGCCAAAAGAAAGAAATCTTAGTATTTCTCACAGAAGTTTGCTTCTGTCTGCACTTTAATTCATTGTGGGATAGTTCATTTTTACACCCAAATTTGGCAAGAACATGAATGTTCTCAGATTATGGTTGGCTGTAACTTAAGGTACAAAATGTGAATAAAATGAAATCATTTGTCATCCATGTTCATCTTCCCCAGAGTGAACACAAACTGCTTTGAAAAATTTGGCTAATTTATTTGTTGACAGGTTACATCTTTGAAAGATCTATCAAATTATATAACAACTGGGAAGTTATGCCTCTAGTGTCAATCAGTGACAGACCTAATATCAGCCTATGCCATATTTACATAAGATATAAGTTCAAGAGAAATATAATTGATTTATAGTGCTGGATTCAGAAGAATCACTAAGTTCTTTTTCATTGCACAGTAAAGGCAAATGATTGCTGCTCTTAAACTGATTAGTTTGGCTTATGGTGAAGCTGCGCAAGTTCTCTATCTTGTGCCTTTATGAGCTGTAGCCTTTTTGTTTCTCATGCAATATCCTGTCATTTTAACGGTTGTGTGGTTTCAGCTTTGGTCAGAGACATTGAAACATGCTTCATATGTCAGAGTTACAACCAGACGGCTTGCATTTGAAAAACAGTTCTTGACTGCTTAAAGGAGGATAAATTCACACAAATCAGCCTTAACTCAGAGTGTGTGTAGGTTCTTCATTCTAACATACATTATTGGATTCTAATATGTCCACAAATCATACTTCTCTTACAAATAGATTAGGCTTTAATCCAAACAAAGACTACAGAAAAACATACCTGAGCTGATGTCCTGTGTCTTTTTGAAATATTAAAAGGCAACCTGCTGAAATTCTAAATGACTTTGATTTTAGCACCATTTAGTGACTCAGACACACTGTAGTCTGATTATAGCATCTGAACAGAGATCCAATTTTATACCTTATTGTTTTCAGTTAAATGTTTGTCAAGTTCTGTCCAGTTTCCATCATAACATTTCAAACTGCTGCAGTATTGCTTAATTGAAGAATCACTTTGTCTTTCCAAATGGCTTTTATTATTAGGGATCAGTGAACATCATAGTGACACCAAAGTCCTCCTTGTACAGGTCCCAGGTCTTGGCTTTGTGTGGATTGTCAAGCTCTTCTCTCGGTAGGAAAAGCCTGTGGACAGTTTCAAGGGAATTTAGAGACAAGTGAGTGGAGTGCACAATTACAAGTTACTAAAATTATGAATGAATCAGGAGGAACAAAATGCTTGTATCTGAGCAATTATAAGCAGATGCATACTTGTTGTTCTCTATGAAGGAAGTGTTGAACCAGAAGTAGAATGGAACATCCTCATATCCTTTTGGCAGCCCCTAAAAGAAAAACTCAGTGCTTAGCATAAACTACATCATTGCAGTGTTACAGTTTAACAGAGTACCTCTCCAAATGCACACAGAGGTACTCACCGCACTCGATTCAAACATGACTTTCACATCTCCATCCACCACAGGCCCATTTTGTAGACTGATAACTGCTGCATTGTTGCCTACATCTGGAAAGACCTAGAACAACCAGGAATATCAGTAAAATAATCGGTGAAATGCATCAATATACCTGGATGAGTGTGTACAACATATGAAACTTACAGTGCAGTTGCCTTGTTTGGCACACACACACTGGAACACAAGCTCCTTTCTTACAATTATCTTCACCTTGAGGTCACTGCCATCACCCTTACCAACACCTGGGTGGGAAAAAAAAAAAAAAAAAAAATAGTACCACTAGCACAGAAATACAGAGTGGCAGATTTTGGAGTGCTCTGCTGCTTATCCGGTCTTACCTGCTATAGAGTGAATGCGGATGCTTTTCATTTTCAGGCTTTTAGGTGGAGGCAGCTGTCTGTTAAACTTAGTCTTCATGATCTCGTAGTAGCCCACGTACCTGCTCTGTGATTCACAGTACATATAAAACAGATGCAGATGCTCATGTACATATTTAAAGAATAGTTTGTGGCCATTAGGAAATCACCAATGTACTATTAAAAATTGTACTTGAGAAATGTCAAGACTTCTCTATACACCTTTTTTTCCTGCGACAATAACTAAAGTGTAAATACTTCTGCTCAGTCAATGTAGCCCTCTGCAAAACTAACTGAATACTGCTTAATAGGCATTAGATTTTGTTTGCGATATTTCAGTTTTACTACAATATATTAAAATCAGCTATGAAAAGCCAGACTACAATACAAGACACAGAACATATTTGACCCAGATGAAGATGCAGTTGTGTCTGAATATTACTACATTCTTGTGATATTAGGAATGACAAAATACAAAAAAAAAAAAAGGTATAGATTCTAAGCGCTTTACAGTTAAACAATTATATTAAAAAATAATCTCTAAGAGCCTCATTAACCTCCACAAGGAGCTCTGACTGTAATACAAAATGTTCAACAGATTTTGTTTAAATTTTTCAGGGATCAGAAATACCCAAGGAAGCAACAATTAGGTTTTGGTGATTGGTTTGGATTAAATTGTTTGAATTAATTTGCAGAAGACTAATAGCTCCATGTGATGGCTGTTACATGAACTGCAATTTAAAGTTCCACATGAGATGCATTAGTTTCTGCACTGTGGGAAACTCAACTAAAATGGCAGAATTACAGTTCATTTTGTTACCTGTGATGGAGTCTCCACTCCTTGAAATTTAGAGCTCTGACTCTTGTCGGTCCTCCTCTCTCCAAAATAGTCCAGACTGTCCTGGTAGAGAAGCACAAGATAAGCATCAAGTAGATAAAGGAGCTTAGATGCTCCTTAAAATTTAAGAGACCTACCTGTGCACTCTCAAACTGGTCATTGTCGATAAGCCAGGTGCACACCATGGTACCGGTGCGACCTGTGGAAGATTCCGAAGTGAGATGAAATATTTTATTTCAGCCATTACAGAATAGAGAGCAGGACATACAGTGGATTTCAAAAGTCTACACAACCCTGTTCAAATGCCAGGTTTTTGTGATGTAAAAAATTGACACCAAGATAAATAATTTCACAACTTCTTCCACCTTTAACATGACCTATAACCTGTGCAATACAATTGAAAAAAACTGAAACCTTTAAAAGGGGAAAAATAAACTTAAAATAAACTGGTTGCATAAATATGCACACCCTTAAACTAATACTTTGTTGCAGCACCTTTGGCTTTTACACTCAACAAAAATATAAACGCAACACTTTTGTTTTTGATCCCGTTTTTCATGAGATGGACTCAAAGATCTAA
>JAQQAE010019836.1:0-10833 GCA_029823295.1 Pseudamia nigra | reverse complement strand
GCCATCTGCCTCGACCGGTTGGGGTTAGTGGACAGAGGAGAGACAAAAGAAAAGAGTAGGGATAGGACAACAAACAACACAGATACTGGATGACGTCCACAGATACTATTGACTATTTTGCTTTAATTTTCTTGTTTTTTTTTTTTTTGGAATGATTTTGTTCCTTTTAGTTCCTTTTAGTTTTTTTTTTAAGATAATTTTAATTATTATTGTCAATTTTTATGGATTTTATTGTTCGCTTTTAAAATTTGTTCATTATGTTGTTCCTGGCTGGGGATTGTTTTGTTCCATTCTTGTTAAATGTATTTATTTTGTTGCTTGTTTTGTTCATTTTTTCCCAACTTTTAGACTATTCAGTCCAATATTGTTAGTTTTGTTATTTTCTTACTTGTTGTTTTAATTTGTTCATTGTGTTGTTCTTATTTGGGAGTTGTTTTGTTCCTTTTGTGTCATTGTCCTTCATTTCGAGTAATTTACTGTCAGGTTATGAATTGCTCTCTCCATCCATTGTTTGTTTCTATTCAGTTTGTTGCTTATTTCTTTCATTTCCTTGAATGTTTTTCTTCATTTTTACTCATTTTGCTGTTTTTTCCATGATTTTTTTCATCCCATCAATTCATGAGAACACAAAAACACGTTCTACCCTCAAAATTCTCAACAGGCTCTGTCTGGAGACACCCCCCCCCACCCCAAGTCAAACCTTACCACCTTACTCCCATGTGATCACCACTGAAAGGACCTGCTCTCTGTCCGTTTTCTCAGATGTCTTAAAGAGGTCAGTGTGTGAAATCTAAAGCCACCTCTGTGTTGTGTTCAGTTGCGGTGATGATCTGTACGGAGGGTTTTTAGTTTTGGGCGTGGTCAGAGGTGACACACCTGAAACTGTAAACCACTCCATGTGTTTTCATACTGAAGAAAATTACAGGTTGGATTGATTTTCTCAGCCTCTCCTTGTTCAGTTAGTCATAATGACACTCACTGAGTTGCTATTATCGCCGAATGTGTTTAAATTTTTGGCACCACATGACTCCAAAAGGTACAAAGCAGATGGAAATTAGAATTTATTCTAGAAGTTAGTAATACAGTTAACATTTGTTAAAAACCCACTCTGTGATGTGTTCTCCCACACAGGATCTATAAACTACTGTAAATGTATGGAAAAAGATGTAGAGCAAATTAAAAACTTGTAAATTATGATGAAAAAACTAAATATGAAATCATTATAACATGTGAGTCCTTGTATTTAGTAATTGATTATACATGATTTATTTTTGTGTATTTTACTTCAACAAACAAAATGAAGAAGTGCTCAACCATGAAATTAATGCACAAAGTGAACTATATAAAAGGAGTGAAATGGGAAAATGAACACTAGACAAAAAGGACACAATAAAGCAATAAATTATTTTTAAAAATGAGCAAAAAATTTTAACAATCAAAATAATCAATAAGATTAACCAAAAATGACTAAATAAAGCAATGCAGCAATTAATTAAAGATTAATTAAATAATTTTAATATTCAAAAGAATCAATAAATTATCCATGAATAGCAAAATTGAGCAGTAAATACATTTTAAAAATTATCAAAATAATTTAAATAATCAAAATATTCAATAAAATTAACCAAAAATGAGAAAAATGCAATAAATGGATTCAAAAGATGAACAAAATAACTTAAATAATTAAAAGAATCAATATAATTAACAAAAAATGACTAAATGAAATGCCAGTATCCGGAAACAAGAAAATAATCAATAAAGTGATAAGAAATGAATAAAAACACTGAAGAAAATAATTAAATGTCAAAATATCCACTGACTAATCAAGAGAAATAACCAAAAATAACAAACTAATGCACAAAATAAACAAAATTAACATGAAAATAAATGAGCCTTAGCAGGCAATAAACAGAATAATAAAAATAATGTCAAGAGTGAACTAAATGATGTGCAAATGTACAAAACTGTGAAGAAAATGGACAAAAATGAAAAGAATAATAAACAAATTGAACAAAAATCTAAAATAATGAAAATGAAATACATGCATTAAGAAAGTATAATACAATAAAATTCTGTATTTATCATAAAAACATAAAATAATTTTTTAAAAAGTAAAATATAATGACCCTGCAGTAAAGGTGTCTGTGTGGGAGGCTTCGTGGTGACAGTAGCTGTAATGCTGTCGTTGTATTTCAGATGGATGGCTGTAATTAAGTCTGCACTGACCATTAGCTGCAGAGTGTGAGTCCAGCAGAATGGAAGCCGCAGGAGGCAGAACCGATGAGGGAATCAGCGTGTACACTGTGGTCGCGGTCGTGCCTGTGTGAACGTGCGTAATGTTTTAAACGTGGTTTGGTCGGGGACGTTTGAGGCTGACTGCGTTGTTTGAATATCCGCTGATGAAGGTGAAAAATGCCCGACTGGACGATTTAGCATCTGGGCCAGCTACTTCCACTCCTTGTGGAGCTGAGGACTCTGTTCGGTGGCTTCATAGGTGGAGCTAGGTCACATGGTCAAATATGTTCCAATAATAAACTTGTTTGTATTGGTTCATGTTCATAATTGTCATAATTAATGCCAAGTAGTAGTTTTATTTCAGTTTAAAGGTTAATGTTTTTTGGAAACCTGGAAAATGATTGACCAATTTTCCAGTCATGGAAAACAGAAGGGAAATAAGAAAAAATGTCAAATGTCTTGGACAAGCTTACGTTGTCCTAGAAAGTTATTGGTACTTTTTTTTTTTTTTTTGGTTAAATTTTGGGGTTTTTTGTTCATTTTTGTTAACTCGATTATTTTGATGTTTTTTCATTTTGTTGCTTATTTTGATAATTTTTTAAATTAAATGTTGGTGTTATTTTGTTCATTTTGTTAACTTAATTATTTTGATCATTTTTTAAAATTTTGTTGCTTATTTTGATAATTGTTTAAATTAAAAATTGATGTTATTTAGTTCATTTTGTTAAGTTACTTGAATATTTTGATAATTTTTCTCTTTTTGTTGCTTATTATGTTGATTTTTTTTTCATAAATTTTGGCGTACACAAAAGACAGAAACATGAAAAATGCCAAACAAAGAACAACACGAAAGCATTAACAGATGTAAAAAGACAAAAAGCAATCTAAATGTGCAAAAAGGCAATAAGATAAATCCATAAGAAACATCCAAAGCAATGTACAAGATGTAAACAATGTAAATTTTAAAAAAGACAATAAAGATGGACAGTGTTTAACACAACAAATCATCTCCATTAAATATCACAATATGAATCATACATACACTCGCTGGCCACTTTAGTAGGTACACCGTGCTAGTACTGGGTTGGACCTCCTAGCTTTCATAAGATATGACACTGTGGTCATAAAGGGATGGACATGGTCAGCAGCAATACTTATGTAGGGTGTGACATTTAAACAATGTACAGTTAGGACTAAAGTTTCCAAAATGTACCACCATTGGCAGCCTGAAGGGTTGATACAAGGTGGGATGGATCCATACTTTCATGTTGCTTACGTCAGACATTCAAATGTCACAGCAGAAATCCAAACTCACATGTTTCCTGCCTTCTATTGACCACTTTTGCTGAGTCCATGTGAATTGTAGCTTAGTTTCCTGTTGACTGACCGGAGTGTCACCATGTGTGATCTTCTGCTGCCGTTGTCCATCTGCCTCAACATGTGGTATGTCCATAGATGCTCTTCCCCATGACTTGGTTGTAACCAGTGGTCATTTGAGTTACTGTTGCCTTTTCATTGGCTCAAACCAGTCTGAGCATTCTGGCATCAACAAAGTATTTTCATCAGAAAATTGTTGCTCACTGAATACCTTCACCTTTACAGACTATTCTCTGTAAACCCTAGGGATGTTTCTGTGTGAATATCCCAGTAGATCAGCAGTTTGTGAAATATTCAGTCCAGCCCATCTGGCACCAACAACCATACCATGTTCAAAGTCGTGTAAATCATCTTACTTCCCCATTCTCATGCTTGTTTTAAACTTCAGCAGGTCATCTTGGCTGCGTCTACGTTAATCAATCAACATACCTACTGTAAATGCAATGAATTGCTGTCATGTGATTGGCTGATATTTACTGTATATAGTGGCTATATACAGTCAGGATAATCATCATTGTATTTCCTGGCTCTGTTCCTTGCTTCTGTGAATGAGGCAAAGAGGGCATCAACCTTTACGACAGGGACATTTTCTCCTCAAAGATCCACAAAAATGCTTAAAAGTGTCTTTGTTTTTGCCTTGAACACTAAACACACACTGGGCTTTAATCTTTGTAGATATACATGTATTGTGTCATTCTACCGCGAGGCAGCTGCTTTGATTGCGACTCTTCTCACTGTTGTTGCTTGTCAGAGTCAAACGTGTGTAATGGTAATTATACGTCCCGAACCACTCCCCGCATCTGTTCTGTTTCACCGATCTGAATGACATCATAATGCATGCAGATCTGAAAACCCTGATAAGAGGTTATAATTTTTGTAAATGGTTTTCTGTTTAACCCTGAGGTTGTCACGGTCACGCCATCTCTGCAGCTCTAATTGAATCAGATGGAAAGATATTCACTGTCGGAGCAGAGAACAAAGGAATGACAGGAGAAAACGGGAAAGAAGACAAGGTTACAGAAGGATATGGTGAGGCAATTTAAAAGGAGCTGCTATAAATGAAACCTGCAGATGTTGCAATTAGAGATCTGATTCATTCACAGTTTCTGTATGATTGTGACTTTTTAAAGATTCAATTTGCAACATTTAGTAACATCAAAAATTGTTCTGCTATGGTTCCCAAAACTAATTGTGAACCATTTGCACCAACATTAAATTTGTTTGCAGTCTTGAATTTTGGTGGGTGTGTCTTTTCTACAGGTTGCAAGCAGAGGGTGCAGTACAAGTCACAATGTCTACACCAGCCTGCAATGCTATCACTTCACAAATAATCACAAATAATAAACATATCAACAACCCTTAAGGATTTGTGAAACTAAAAAAGGTTGAGCAGTGCATCTGGATGTGCCATATTACAGTGTGTTGCACGTTGTGCACCAGTCTCTGTTAATGATGCAATGTTACAATAGCTTCACTCAAAAACTGTGCAAACACAGACTCTGAGGTTCCAGTTTACTGTTAGTTCAAGAACTACCACTCATTCGGTGGATAAAGGGACTATAATGAGTCAGATTGTAACCAACTGAATATCCCACCACACCCTCCCTTACGGTGGCCCTAAAGATGTGAAATGCCCCTTTAAGTTCCCGTTTGTCCGTTTCGGGATCCTTAGTTAACCCTCGGTAGAAGATTTTTTGGGGTGACTGACTCTCCCATATTTATTTTGCTTTTCACACATAATCAAGCAGTTAACATCATACAGTGCCAGTTAATCCTTGGCATTGTTGAAAAAGAAGAATTTATTAATAATTTTGCAAATACATAGCAGCTAAGTGAAAGTTTGAAAGTTTTTGGACTGTACTGTAAGCAGTCATTTATGTCATTGAGGGTCAAAGGAAAATTTCCTTTATTCTGCACTCAAACATAGCAGGATTTGGGACACAATCTCTTCTGTTCTAGGCTTTGATTGCACTCGTTTTTGGAGTCGGAGCTTCGTGACTTCTGTTTGTTTACCAGAAGACTTTTTTTCTTGACCAGACACTTGATTGTAGCTGTGGTTATGTGCTTACACTAACAACACCATAAAACGACTTTGTTAGATAATGCCTCATGATGTTTAATTGAGTCACGAAGGTAGCATTTAGCATTATTTTAACCTTACAACCCCTGACTGCAGCTCTGTCCCTTGTGTCCAAATATGGTTATATCCCATATTTGGTTTGAAATGGCATCCTGGAAGTGACAATGGAAATGTCCCCGAAACACCAGTTCAGAAACCAATGAGTGATGTCATGATTATTCAGTTCTCCGATATGTACAATCCATGTTTATTATACAGAAAGTCACAACTTGTTTTGTATTTCTTTCAGTTTTTGGATTTGTGCGCATTTTTGTATGCTGATTTGGCTTGTCGGAATTAGAAATGTGTGCATTAGTCCTGACATTAAAGCAAGTCAACTCAACCTGCAATTGCACAGTTTTTCACTAAATTGTGCAGCCCTAATACTGACCATCTGTCTTGCATCCTTGTTATTTTCAAGTGAAGTAGTGATGGATAGTATTTTACCTTTTAATCCTGTTGTGGTTAGAAGTGGGTATTTACCTGAACTGTAAATGGCAGTTGCAGAATTTTTCACCGAAAATATATAATGCACACAAAACCTTATCCAGTGTAAATACAGGTTGTAGCTGCAAAATAACAAGGTGTGTTTTTTTATCACTGTATACTGTAGCTGCTTATATTTGGTGTTAACTTAAAATACTGCATTAAATTATGTGTTCTGAAATGTAGGCTTTAAGACAATATTTTGAATTGTATACAATTCATCATCATAATGCTGCATTGAGATGAGAAGCACTGAGCTCCAAATGTTCCATTCATGAGTGATAATGAATGTCTCCACCACAAGGGCAGCTTTCATTGTGCAGTCATGTTTTGCGTATTTTCCAGCAGCTGGCCAACATTTGGATGTGTGGGATTTTTACCTCATTTCCTTCAAAAACATTGCCTAAAACATCCGTGCTATCACACACGCAGAGGTCTGTTGGCCGGGGCGGATGAGACTGACTTATTCTAACACTGAAGTCGACACATGAGTGAACTTCCAATGCTACCAAAGCTAAAGGAACTAACGGAGCAGAAAAGCCCAACTCCAAACAAACAAAGGGCTCTTGTTCGGCACAGGCTGGATAAGCTGACAGTGGAGTTGGCACACTCTCAAAAAGCAGAGGCATTCACTAATAATGCGAACACATTTCTTCATCATGTGGTCGGTGCACTGGCTGCTCATGTTCCATCATCCACAAGTCTGATATCTCAAAAAAATCAATTGTAAAAGTTAATAAGAAGTGTTAACTAACATCTGAACAACTGGACCTGACTCAGGACATTACAATTGCCTTCAAACAGCATTTTGACACAGTTGCATTTCTGAACCCTTGTGTATTTGCATTTGATATGACTTTGGATTTCCCCGCTCTCATTCAGTGGTTCTTTGTTGGTGTTGTCTGTTGTGGTTTCCATCACTGCATATTGCATCTTTGAGACAGACTGTTCGCACTGTTTAAAAATCATCAGGTCGGCTTTATGAGGTCAGACATCGGCACCGACCTATGTACAGTACCTGCATGGGGTTGCTATGGGGATCTATCAGGTTGGATATGAGCTCATAACATAGGACTTTCAGAGCCATTTGTAATTTCAGTTGAAGAAAAACTCGTGAATTTTATTAGATATTGTAGAATCATGATTAGATATTGTTTGATAACCTTTTTAGAACAAACTGACAGTACATGCTGTCACATATTGTCATTGGATGAGGGCATCATGTTTCATCTCAGGGATGGTGCCATTTTTCAAAGCATGTCTTAGTCCAAGTGATACCTAGACAATACCACCGTTAGAATATGGTTAAGTTTAGGCATAAGAAGAGCATGGTTAAGGTAAGAAATGGTCAGGAATAGGACAAAAATGGACAGAAATATAGGATGAAGCGAAAGCGCATAGCTTGAGATGGGAAATGAATCATATTCTCCCATTTGTCCACAAAGGTTTTTGTACTACCATGACCACCTTAGCCACTTCCTACTCAAGGTTTTTGCTACTTGACCACGTTACTTGGGTCAGTTTAGTCTAATCATACCTTATTTGCCAAGATACGGCACAATAGGGAAACTGTGCGTGCTTCTGGGAAAATGTAACAACTTGGGAGTGAGACCTGAGTTGTCTGGAAACACTATAGACATGCAAGAATGGATTTTGTTTATGGAACTTTATTAATGTCCTAGCGGGAATTCACTAATAACTGACACTTTATGACCCACACATATCTTCAACCTAATGTAGATTTTTTTAATGCCAGGGGAAACTGGAGCGCCTGGAGGAAACCTGCACAGACACTAATTTACCAATTTTAACATAATTTTCCACATAATTCTATGTGTACAGTATAAACCAATAGGACTGTGTTATGCTGTGAATTTAGCATCCAACTATTACCCAGGCTGACAAGGTCAGGTGGTCGGTGTCATCTGCCTGTCTGTGCTCTAACTCAAAAACAAATTAAGGTAAACATGGCACACAGATTTACCTTGGAAGTGGCACCTGTGCCCATGTTTTTGGAGCTTTGTCCAATTGCAACTTTAGCTAGGGCCACCAAATTTGAACACATGGTAGAATAGGCATAGGTCTGCACCTCTGTCAAGTGCAATTCTAGTCTAGCCTCATAGTACAAGAACAAGACAGTCCGTGAATTTAAAATATAATTTAAACTAAGAAAAAAAGTATACTTTGCTATGCTAGCTTTTACTGCCATTTAGTAGAAACTCCTGAATTTCAAGTCCAACAGTGCAGAGACAAACAGCACAGGAGGTAGTTTACTGAAGAGTGACAATAAAATCTGTGATTCCAGAAACAGAGCGGTAGAATGTACGCATTTGGAAAATAGTATTAATCAGATTTAGTGCAGTGTATCCTCACCACGGGCTGCAAGTTGATTTTCACTGCTGTATACAGTAACATCGACATTGCTGTAATTGCACTTTCCTCTTTAAAGACCTAATTTTCACCCTATAGCAGCTTTATAATATCTGTCTAAGATTGCCTTGGTAACATTTGCAGAAGTGTTTATGGAAGCATGCTCAATGTGTTCCCTAGAGTTTAAATCATCAATGCATTCATGTCACTCTTGCTTGTATAGGTTTGGTCCATTTTTAGGAGGTTATCTAGGGGAAGCCATACTGGGTGGTTAATCTACCCCTCTCTGTGCACTGAACTCATTTGTTCAGTGCTTGCATTAATAATGTACGGCAAGTGTGAACGAAGGGGGATCTCTGCTTTCTGGCTGTGGAGCTCCATTTCTTCAGCTTTCCATGTCTTTTGCATGCCTACGTGTGCTCTAATTAAAGGCCCAACTGTGAAAATCCATTTCAAATCCACCTTTATTGTGCTTTGGAGTTCATATAAACTATAATACTAATTAATAATGTTCATGTTGTTGATACCTTTAGGGAAATTAATTCCCTGACAGAAAACACTGATTGGATGATCTGCAAGTCATTCCCAAGGTGACCTGAGTTCACATTCTGACATAAAATAATGCACTTTTCATCTATAATAATAGAAAACCCATCTGCAATGGTGGCAGTTCATTCCTGGGAGTGGAGCTAATTTTATCTTGAATATACTTTGTAAGTTTTGATGTTGTAACAGGTGGAATTCTACGGGCTCATGGGGGTGGGAGATATCCACTTTTATCTTGACTATGACTGATGATGACTTGATGTCTGTTGTTCATTTTGCTGCTGGGATTTCTCAAGTACTGAGCAAATTTATCTTTCCACAGCATTGATTTTACATCATGAAACTTATATAAACCTCAAAACCCAATACAGATGAACTTTAACATGACGGGACCTTTCATAGTTCCAACCAATCATATTCAAGCTAAAATTAGACCTGCTCACATGAGAAACTGCTTATATTCCTGACATTTATTTTTTTACAAAACATTGACCATTTAAAGGTTATTATTGTACCTTTTCAGTGTCACTGTAGTAATGACCTGCTGTTCAACCAATCAGATCATTTTCTGATGAAAAGTGGGCAGGAAAAACATTTTTTTAAATAAAATGAGTGCATGATTGTCAAGTTACCAAGTAAAAATAAACAACCCTATATAACTTCGCAACACTCATGTATAAGCACTTGGCGTAGTACTCACTTACATTTTGTCCTTTACATGTACTTGATTAGTTTTCCTATACAATGAGCCAAGTAAGTAATGACGGAGTAATGACAGAATAAAAAACAAGAAAACACAGATACCAAAAAAAAAAAATAGTCATGGAAATAAGCAAAAATGAACAAAATACCAGTTTGAAGGCACAATATTGGGGTGCAATAAATTCCGTGTTATGAAGGTACTCACTAGTTTTATGATTAAATATTTTTTTACTCTTACTCAAGTACTTGGTTTTATGACTACTTCTACTTGAGTCAACGGAATTATAAAGTAGCAATACTTTACCTTGCATACTGTTTCCGTGTACTCTGCCCACCTCTGTTTAAGTGTTAAAATATGTGACCTTAAAGTCTTTTATTTCTCTGTGGCCGTTTTTTTTCAGTGATACTCTTTCTCCTGATCTTTAATCTCGTAGGTTGTTTATCTCACTGCCGGACACTATCAGAAATGCTATGTAACTGTGCCATTGTCATGAGAACCAGATTATTTTCTTTCATGTCTGTCCTACTCTCGTCATCTTGGCCTGGTGAAACAGAGGGAGCCCCTGGCAAACGGTGCCCTTGTTGGGATTCACTGTGAGCACTGCAGGTCAGACGCCGGGCCGACTCATTCATGGCCATTATAATCGGTGTTGTTATCACTGCTGTCTGGCGTTATGATGTCTCTTAGCGTAGCCAGAGATGACAGAGATACAAACTGATTTCACAGTTACTGTCAAAATGTGTATCAGGCAGCGGGATGAATTGCAGGACAGCAGTCGGTATGAATATGCAAAAGGGCGATGTGAATTATTGACCTGGCTGGGCCTAGAACATCCTAGACCCTGGTTTGTCTGAGAAAGTTTGATTCCAGGAGTTTTGATTTACTTTCTTTTTCCAAATATGAAGGAAAAAATAGGCAGCATTATCTCAAATTCATTAATTTTATCACGGGCATCAATTCTCAAACACGGCATGTGCTCAGAATAGACCGCAGCTAA
>JAQQAE010019835.1:0-10833 GCA_029823295.1 Pseudamia nigra | reverse complement strand
GCTTCACAATTCGAGGCCGAAACCTCATGACTATACAGAGAGTAAACCAACAGAACCACCGAGAGCAAGCCAAAGGCCACGGGGGGAGGAAAAACTTCTTTTAACAGAAGAGAAAAGCATACGACAATTGAAAAATAAGCAAAATAAGCATCAAACCAGCAAAAATGTACAAAATTGAGGGAAGTAAACAAAATCATCTCTAAACTTAGCAAAAATGTCCAAAATAAGCAACAAAGTGAACAAAAGAATCAAACTGACCAAAAAAAGAACATAATAATTAATTGAAATGACAGAAATGAATACATATGTAAAATTATCAAAAAAAATTAAAGAAGCTGAACAAAAGAGGAATAAGTTATATCCAAAATGAGCAAAATGAACAAAATACGCATCAAAATAAGCAACAAATAAAAACTGAATAAAAAAGGGGAAAAAAATCTACAAAATTAGCAAACATTAGCAAAATAACCAACAAATTAAGCAAAATTTTAAGGAAAAAGACCCCAAAAGGAACAATATACAGTAATTCCCAAGAGGCGTTGCAGTAAATACGTGTCAAAATGAGCAAGAACTAACAAAACTGAACAAAAAGGAACAAACCAATTTCCCAAAAGAACAGAAATGAACAGAAAATAATCTACAAAATGAGGAAAAGTGATCAAAATAATCATTAACATAAGTGGGAAATGGGCAAAATAAGAATCAAAAAGAGCGACAAAGAACAAAATTGATGAGTGAAGGAACGAAATATTGGCAAATATTAGCAAATCAAACAAAACAACAATGTGAACAAAAACTATCAAAAAGGCTCTAGAAAAACAAAATCATTCCCAAAAAGAGAAACAAGAAAGGGAAAAAAGCAATTTTCCAAATGAAAGGAGCAAGTGAAAAAAAAATGTAATCTTCAAAATTAGCAAAAATTAACAAAATTTGAAGAAAAGGGTACTAAAAAGGAATATAATCTCCAAAAAGTGAGCAAAATAAGAATGAAAATAAAATATGCAAAATCTACATGAAAATAAGCATCAAAACAAGATAAAATTAACAACAAACTGAACAAGAGAGAAATAAAGCAATTTCCCAAATGAACAAAAATGAGCATCAAAATAAGTGGAAAAAGAAGCTAATTAAGCATAAAACTAAGTGGGAAAAGAGCAATATGGGCATAAAAAATTTAAATTGAAGAAACAAAGGAACAAAATGATCTCCAAATGAGCAAGAATGATTAAAAATAAGCATAGAAATAAGTGAAAAACTAGCAAAATAAGCATAAAAATGAGCAACAAATAACAACAGTGATGAAATAAGGAACAAAATGATCTCTGAAATTAAGAAAAAACTGGCAGACAAGTAAAAAAGTGAGCAAAAATGGAAGAAAAAGAAACCAAGAAAATTAAATAATCTCCAACAGTGAGAAAAATAAACATCAAAATGGTAAATGGTCTTGCACTTATATAGCACTTTTCTACCCTATGGCAGTCAAAGCGCTTTGCCATTCACTCATCCACACACACATTCATACACCAGTGACGCTCACTGTGAGCAATGTGGGGTTCAGGCCGGGGATTGAGGTGCTAACCCTTCAGTTCCTGGACAATCCACTCTACCTACTGAGCCACAGTCGCCCCTTAAACAAATAAAAAATATGCAAAATAACCATAAAACAAGCTATATGAGCATCAAAATCAGCAAAATAAACAACACAGTGATCAAAAATTAAAGGAAAGGAGCAAAATAACTACCAAAATGAGCTAAATAAGCAAAAAAGGTCTGTGATAACTAACATAATTGAACAAAAAAAAGAACAAATCAATTTGTCACATGAACAGAATTGAGGAAAAAGGCCAAAAAAACTTCAAAAGTGAACAAAATATGCAAGTATTAAATGAACAAAATAAGCATCAAAAAAAGCAAAAGTTACTGAAATTGAAGGGGGAACGTAACAATATAATCTCCAAAATGAGCCAAATTGAGAAAAATAAGAAACAACATGAGGAAAAAGTAATCAAACTGAACAACAAAAAGTAAAAAAAAATTTTTTGAATGAACATGAATGAAAAAAATAACAAAACAGATACAAAATAATCTCCAAAATGAGCAATAATGAGCACTAAATTGGGCAAAAATGAACAGTATTTTAAAGTTATTAATGGGGGGGAGGGGGGTTGCATATGCAGGTTTTCTAATCGGGAGGGGGTCCACTCCCCGCAGCCCCTGGATGTGCACCCCTGTCCGCGGCGCTGTGGCAGCAGTCTGGCCGAGCTGCTGCAGTTGTGTGAGGGCGCCGCTGGGTGAGTCCCTCTCTCCGCCGCTTCTGTCTCCACAGCTCCCTTTTCCCAAAGAAAAGAAGAGGAGAACTAGGTCCGGGGAGGAGGGCCGCCGCCATTATCGGAAAGCTGCCTCAAATCCCACTTTCACACACTGCAATCTGCTGAGAAATTCACCAGGACATGAACCTTTTCTGTTGCAGCAGAAGCAGATTTGAGACGAAACACCACCGCGATTGCAACAAACTCAACGCTCTTTGGTGTGCGCCGCCGGCCCAGCGTTATGTGGCCACAACAATGGACAGAATAATTATTGAAAAAGCAACGTGGTGAACCGAGCAGAGGACGGCTAAGTAGATTTTTGTACGCCTGAATTTCTCCAGAGGACAAACCCGTGGCAGAACACCGCCGGATTGCTGTATTTCGGGTATATTTGTGCTCGCTTTGCCTTCTTTAATTGCAAAGAAAACAGTGATGCGAGACAAGAGAATGTGGGCATGGGCAGCGGATATTTAAATCAACTTATCCGAGCGCACAACTTGGAGCGATCACGGCGTTGTATGTGTGAATAGAGACGAGCCATAGTGTGT
This sequence comes from Pseudamia nigra, assembly GCA_029823295.1. Lineage (NCBI taxonomy): Eukaryota > Metazoa > Chordata > Actinopteri > Kurtiformes > Apogonidae > Pseudamia > Pseudamia nigra. The sequence continues at coordinate 7,976 of JAQQAE010019835.1, read as the reverse complement.
TCTGCGGCTTTATGCTTATGCACATCAGGCGGCGAGGGCTGCGGCAGAGCTGGCCTGACAGATGCTAGAGGAGAAAGGCACAAATGCGATGGTATGTACCCTCCACGCTCTCTCTTCTGCTTTATTGGCTATTTCCCTTCTGAGGCGATGTGTGCTACACCCTGCACAGCTGGCCAAATAAATTCCCTTTAATCACTGTCGGCGTGGAGAAGGTAGACTCTCCCAGATTTAGGCTCTGCAATTTCATTATGTAGACAGCAGGCCTGGCGTGGTCAGCCCCTCTCTGTGCACCCTCAAGCCCATGGTAACTGTTAATCCTTCGCACAATATATAACCTTACAAAATCTTGTGTAAGTAAGCAGGCTATGGAGGTAGAATTGCTTGACGGGGGGCTCTGTTTGCGTAGATGATTTCTAGAGAGGCCAGTTGGGTTGTGTTTATTTCAAAGAACTTGTCTGTTCCTTTGGTATCAGGCCTATAGCTCAGCTGAGCGCTGCCCATGGTTGCGTTTGACCCTGCCAGAGCTGTTTGCTGCAAGTGTGGTCACTGCATATGACATGTTCATTTCACTAGAAGTCGAATAATGTCAGCATGTTTCATTCAAACTAATATCATACATTTCACTATGTCCACTTTGCGTTTTTTTTTTTATTATGGACTTGTATTCATAACACCGTGTAGCCACTGCAGGAATGACATTCACACTCAAATTCACATGTACTATTTGTCCCACACTGGAAAATTGTCTCAGTCCACCAGTGTAAGTGCATATAATATAACAATAGTAAATTTGTGAAATTTGTAAAATTGTGGCTCTGTACTATCGGTATAATATAACAACCAATAAATAAGGGAAATCTGTATGTGGAATGTATAAGTAATAATGGCTGGAGGGGATTTTGTGCAGAATAAGGTAACCATACTAGTGCAGGTTAGATAATTCACTCTTGTAAAACAGATCACTAACAGGACATCGTTAATTACAGGTAAACTGTACAAATGTGGAAAGGTAATTTATCCTGCATTTTTAAGTTATAAGTACAATATAGACAAAATAATAACTGGTAATAATAATAGACCTTTTACATTATTTTCTTGGGAGTTCAGTCTCATAAGGTGTCTTTCATACTTGTCTCAGCTGACATTGTCATTTAAAGAGCACCAGTCCATGGTGAATGAATTGAAATCATTTTGATCCTATATGATTAGTATTTTAAGATTAGTACATTATGGTATTAAGAAATGTATTAAATAGTCAAAATAATATCTGAGACAATGTATATAATCAAGCAGTCAAATCATTTTTCATAGAAAATGGCCAAACACACTGCAGGGTTGAAGATCTATTTATTTGGAGGGTTTTAGAGTCTTCTTAACAGTAAATTACACATATTTCTGTTTTGGACTCTGTTAGAATGAACATTGTGAATGAAAATATTTCACACTCTGCTTTTCAATTTTCTGATTTATATTTGTCATGTTATTAAATGAAAATTATTAGTTACAGCCCTTCAGAAGACAATCAGTGAGAATGTAAGGAAAATATCGACAGTGTCATCAAAGCTCTACATTTCTTTTTTTTATTAATCAATATACTTTTCAGTTTATCTCTCATCTAATCTGTTCTAGAAGTCTGACTAAAGAAAATAGTTTGTGTGTTTATTTTAAAAAGATTTCTACCACAACTGTTATCTTTGTCAAGCCAAAGTTGTAGTTTAACACCATTAACATTAAACATTTTTTTGGATCACAGTTTCTTGAAGTGAAAGTGATAGGACAACATTTGCCTTCTGAATATATTTACAGCTTTGCTGTCATGCTGTGTTTCAGTTTCTCTTTTAGTTTTTGCTGCCTGTTCATTTGCTGTGTGTGATATATTTTTATTTTTTCACAGGATCTGACTCATAAGAAATGAATGAAAGATCACTCTTCTCATACCACCACACTGCTATTTATTCAAAGTGAAGCCCACCAGAACAAGCTGAAATCTGATCTCCTCTGTGGGTCAGCAACTTTATGGACAAACATTCAAGTGAACTCCTTTATACAGTGCCTGTTTTTGGCAGGATGAGCGTCAGCAGACTATGATGGCGAAAAAGCAAGATGCCCGATCGCCCATCTACAACCTCATTGTGGTGGGTTTGTCAGGAACAGAGAAAGAGAAGGGCCAGTGTGGAGTTGGCAAGTCCTGCTTGTGTAATAGGTTTGTGCGACCTAGTGCTGATGACTTCTACCTGGATCACACATCAGTTTTGAGCACTAGTGACTTTGGGGGTCGGGTGGTTAATAATGATCACTTTCTGTTTTGGGGGGAGGTCTCACGGGTTCTGGAGGAGGGGCCTGAATGTAGAATGCATGTTGTGGAACAGACTGAATTCATTGATGACCAGACGTTTCAACCACACCGTAGCACCGCTATGCAGCCCTATATTAAAAGGGCAGCAGCAACTAAGCTGGCCTCAGCAGAGAAGCTCATGTACTTCTGCACAGACCAGCTGGGCCTAGAGCAAGACTTCGAGCAGAAACAAATGCCTGAAGGCAAACTGCAGGTTGATGGCTTCCTGCTTTGTGTTGACGTCAGCCGCGGCATGAATCGCAACTTTGATGACCAGCTGAAGTTTGTTTCCAACCTATATGGTCAGCTTAGCAAGACAAAGAAGCCGATTGTACTGGTCCTCACCAAATGTGATGAAGGAGTTGAACGCTATATCAAAGATGCGCATACCTTTGCTATTACTAAAAAGAGTCTACCTGTAGTTGAGACATCTGCACGCTCAAATATAAACGTGGACCTGGCCTTCCTCACTTTAGTCCAACTAATTGACAAGGGCAGGGGCAAGCCCAAAATTATTCCTTATTTTGAGGCCCTGAAGCTCCAGAGTCAACAGATAGCTTCAGCCAAGGATCGCTATGAATGGCTAATCAACCGGATAGTAAAGAACCATAATGAAACCTGGTTAAACACCAGTCGGCGTATGAACACCTCCCCAGAGTACAAAGAATATGTGTTCTTGGAGGGAACAGCAAAATGCAAAAAGCTTTTTCAACAGCATGTCTACCGTCTCAAACAAGAGCACATTGAGAGGCGTCGGAAAATATATTTAAGCACTCTTCCCCTTGCACTTAGTTCATTGGTGCCTGATTTGGATGAGATAGATCAATTGAGCTGGTCTGGGGTACAGAAGGTGCTAGAGTCTAAGCAGCATTTTACCCACTGGTTTGTTGTTCTGGAGGACTCGCCATGGGAGGACACGTCTCACATTGACAACATGGAGGATGAACGGATCCCTTCAGACCTGCTGGAGACTGCAGAAGCAGAGGACATATTTAATGCTCACCTGGAACATCTGCGTAATGAGTGCAGACGAGCAGAGATGAGGCTGGAGTTCAAACAGAAGTTGGCGTCCTCTCCCTTTGTCACACCTGGAAGACCATGGGAGGAGGCCCGCAGCTTCATCATGAATGAAGAGTTCTACCAGTGGCTTGAAGAGCCTGAATACTTGGATCTGTACAACCGGCATCAGAAGGAGATCATTGACCGCGCTAAAGAAGACTTCCAGGAGCTTTTACTGGAGTACTCTGAGCTTTTCTACGAGCTTGAGGTGGATGCTAAACCAAGCAAAGAGAAAATGGGTGCAATTCAGGAGGTTCTAGGAGAAGAACAGCGTTTCAAGGCATTACAAAAGCTTCCAGCCGAAAGAGATGCTCTAGTGTTGAAGCATATCCACTTTGTTTATCATCCTACAAAGGAGACCTGTCCTAGCAGTCCACACTGCGGAGACTCTAAGATTGAACAACTCTTAGCATCACGTTTCCCCTCAAACTACCCCTTTTTTGATGTGAAGGCTCATTTTGGTGACACCAAGGCTGATAGGATTAATCTTGTCATACTAGGGAAGGATGGACTTGCCAGAGAATTTGCCAATGAGATTAGGGCTCTCTGTACAAATGATGACTGGTATGTGTTAGACGGGAAGATGTATGAATTAACACTGCGGCCCATTGAAGGAAACGTGCGTCTTCCAGTAAATTCTTTCCATACGCCCACTTTCACTCCACATGGATGTCTGTGTCTGTATAATTCAAAAGATTCCCTCTCTTATGTAGTTGAAAGTCTTGAGAGAATTAGGGAGTCAACACTAGGTCGAAGGGATAGCCAGCTAGCGCAGCTGCCAACTTCACTGCTTTTAGTCACTAAAAGAGGTGTGGGATCATATTCAGATATTGGTGGAGAAACTGCCTTAAGCCTAATAACACAGGGGCAGCAGGTTGCAAGGAGATTGCAGTGTAGCTTTTTAGATCCTGCATCCCCTGGTGTTGGCTATGGCCATAATGTCAGTGAGACTCAGATAAACCAGGTGCTAAGGGGCCTTCTGGATATTAGAAGGAGCACATCATTTAGTAGCAGCTCTCCACCCCTCCTTCCTGAGCCTCCAGGCCTCAGAGACTCTCCTCATCAGCCAGTCCCAGAGGCAGATCTGCGCATTGTTATGTGCTTAATGTGTGGAGACCCCTATGACATAGAGCAGCTCCTGTCCCCCTTCCTAATGCCTCAGCACTGCAGGCCCATGTCCAATAGTGGCACCTCTGTCCTGCTAGAGCAGACAGTTGGTGGACACAAGCTGGCTGTAGAGCTTTCCATTCTCTCGTACCACGCCTCCTTCACTTTGCGGAAGAGCAGGTTAGTGCATGGCTACATTGCAGTGTACTCAGTCTCCCGAAAAGCCTCCCTGGAGACCCTGTGTGCATTCCTGTGTGAGGTTCAGGACATCATCCCAGTCCAGCTGCTGGCAGTGGGCGATAGCCAGGCAGAGCTCACTGACAGCGACTATGCCAGTGAGCAGCTGATCCAAGGGGAAGAGCTTGCCCATGAGATTGAAGGTCGTTTTAATACTGTAGTCTGTGGGTCTGGGGGAGTAGTGGGAGGCCTGCACAGAATAGAAATGTTCCACTCGTTCCTGATGGAGGTGGTAGAGAAACGCAACATTGTGGAGGCAACACACATGTATGATAATGTGGCTGAAGCCTGCACCAGTGAAAATGTGTACTCCCCACGCTGCAGTTCTCCCAGTCCTGTCACTATGTTCCTGGATTCAGAGGATGATGTGGAGCCTTCTCCACCGTACTATGATGGCACACTCTCTTCTCATGGAGGGGGCTTCAACCTGCCTGACTTAGATTCCAGTGACATCTCTGTCATCTCTGATATTAGAGACTTTGAGAGCAAACTAAATAACAAAGTCCCACCACAAGTGAGAGTTAAACCTGGCGTCACTTTTGACTTCCGGAAGGTGAGCCGTAATCCGTACATTGATACAATAGGTCATCGTCGCTCCTTGCCCTCTGCTGTTACCTGGGTTCCTGGTGGGGATGTTGGCTATGATCCCTCTGACTATGCTGAGCCCATTGATGCTGTCTCAAAACCTCGCCCTAGTAATGAAGAGATCATCTACTCAGTGCCACATGACAGCACGCAAGGCAAAATCATTACCATCCGCAATTCAAACAGGATGCACTCTAATGGAAATGGCTCTGACAGTGAGGCTGACAGCAGCTCTCTGGAGCGGAGGAGGAAGTTTTCAGCAGTGGGGGTTAAACCTCGTTTGTACCGTGACCGCTCCAAGAGGCTGGGCAAGTTCAGCAGCTTCCGCACGAGCTTCATAGGCAGCGATGATGAGATGGGTGCTCTTCCGAAATCCAAAGAAGATGACTTTGGGACCCTGAAAAGTGACAGTCTTGTTAATGAGGAGAGCGAGGACCCAAAAAAGAGGAACATTCTGAAGAGTCTCCGACGAACAGCCAAGGTGTGTATTATGCTATCTTTAGTTTCCATAGCTAAAATATCAGGATCACGTAGTTAACATTAAGATAAAATCCAGCTATTGCCTTGTGATTAATTGTGAGAAACTTTGTTGGTCTCTTCCTGTTGTGATGGGTAAATGAATGGCAAATATCTACATATCCCTGTTTCTGAATGTCATTGTTGTGTGTTTTTGTGTCTGACAGAAAACGAGACCAAAGCCACGTCCAGCTATTCCAAAACCCATGGAGAGCAATTACTTTGGGGTCCCCCTTGTGAATGTGGTCTCTCCAGACAGACCTATCCCACTTTTCATTGAGAAGTGTGTTCGCTTCATTGAGACAACAGGTTTGTTTCTAAAAATCTCCCATCAACCTCCTCATCACTTAGCATTGAAAATGTAATTCTATTTTTTGAATTTACTGATATAGATAAACAGCATGTATACATTTGTTGTCACATATTAATTTAATAAAAATATGTATTAGGAGCTTTTATAGCTGCACACCTGTTTATAATTACAATGTGAGATGAAAGTAACAAAAAAGGCCTCTTCGGTTAAGCATCCCTCCACAAACTGTCAGCATCTGTCTGTTTGCAGTCGGACTAATGAAGTGTTTGTGCTTTGCTTGTTTCCCACTATGCCCCCACACCATTCCTTTTCTCTGCTGCCTTCTTTTTCCTCAGGCCTGAATACAGAAGGTTTGTACCGTGTGAGCGGGAACAAGTCAGAGATGGAAAGCATGCAGAGGCAGTTTGAACAGGGTGAGCACATCAGACTTTGTTTGAACCAGCTGTTTTATATGTGATTATGTGGCTGCCTAATCAAAACCTAAACAGTGTTACTAAAGGAAAGTGACATACAGCTGATTTTTCAGCTGATTAGTCAGTCTTGATGACAGCTGCTGTTACTGGTTGTCTTATTTTTTTCATCCCTTTAACTCCCTCATTGTCATTTTGTAGACCACGGATTAGACCTAGTGGAGAAAGACTTCTCCATAAACACTGTGGCTGGAGCCCTAAAAAGCTTCTTCTCTGAGCTGCCTGAGCCCCTGGTGCCTTGTGCTCTGCAGGTGGAACTACTGGATGCTTTCAGTAAGCAAACACTGCTGGGCTGGGAGGGTCTTACTAGAACATAAAAAGATTATTTCTTTAGGGGGGGAAGGTAGGGAAGATTTAGTTTGAGTTTGAAGGTTGTTTGAGAGTTAGCCTTTACAAGAATAATATATATGTTCTTAGACCAATGAGCTTCACGTCACAGTATCAGATGATCAGTAGGGAGGTTACATTTTAAATTGAATATGTTGTAGATTACTAGCTATTCTTAAAGTTGTAATAAAAGCATTAAGCAGAGGTAGGTGTGATTATTTGTTTAAAAGATGTTTTTTAAACTGTACAGTTGCTTTGGATTCTTAATAAGAGATGCAGTCCAAAACATGACCCAATCAAAAACAACACTCCAAGTTGGGGCTAGGTGAAGCCAAATCAGTGTAGTCTGTAGACACACCTAGAAATCTGCCAAAAAGTCAGTCATAGACAGAAAAAATATGCAGAACAATGATTTTTTTGTGTTCTATGTATAAGATTTTTAAGGAAAATAATATTTTTGAATATGACTACTCTCTTTTCTCTTCCCACAGAAATTATTGACAGAGAACAGAGGCTGTACACCATGAAGGATGTCCTGAGGAAGTTCCCCAGGGAGAATTATGATGTCTTTAAATATGTAGTGAGCCACTTACACAAGTGAGTTCAACTTACTGTTACCCACATGGCTTTGTTGATGTATTGAGGTCAAAACCTGTGTGTTTATGTGATGATTAATTTTCCATGTGTCTGTTGATAAGGGTGAGCCAGCTGAGCAGGTTGAACCTGATGACCAGTGAAAACTTGTCCATCTGTTTCTGGCCCACCCTCATGAGGCCAGATTTCTCCACGATGGATGCTCTGACTGCCACACGCACTTACCAGACAATCATCGAGACCTTCATCCACCAGTGTGCATTCTTCTTCTACAACCAGCCCCTCATCGACTCCCCCACTGGCCTCGCTGGGCTGCCCGCCTCACCCACCACCACCCTCAGCGGCAGCTCAGCATACACCTGTTATCGCTCTTCTCCTCCTCACACCACCCCCCACTTCAGCCCTCTGCAGCAGTCACCGCCCACCACCCCCC
>JAQQAE010019834.1:0-10833 GCA_029823295.1 Pseudamia nigra | reverse complement strand
AGATCTTTGAGTCCATCTCATGAAAAATGGGATCAAAAACAAAAGTGTTGCGTTTATATTTTTGTTGAGTGTAAGTACTTGTGTAGTACTCAAGTAGTAAGTAACTTCATACATGGAATGTATTAGTATGGTGTTTATTTTGTTCATTTTCTTCAAATCATGTTTGTGATTATTTAGTTTCTTTTGTTATTTATTTTGTTGACTTTTGTTGAACTTGTTGGTTTGTTCATCCTTGAAATTTGATATAATAACAACAACAACAACCATAACAGTAATAATGATAATTATTATTATTAAACCAACGTTGCTGTTTAATTTGTTCACTTTTACCATTTTCTTGCCTGCTTTGCTTTTTAATTCAGTTTTATCCTTATTTTGTTTCTTTTTATAAACTTGTCTGATTATTGTGCTCATTTTTCTGCCTATTTTGTGGATTTTTTTGGTTCAGTTTCATTATGATACTGTAAAATTTTAGTCATTTTTGTGGTTATTTTGTTCTGTTTAGCCATTTTTGTCATCATTATTGTACATTGTTGCTCATTTTGTTGCTTAGTTTATTCATTATGATAATGTTTTGATCATTTAATGTATTCTTTTTAACTGAATTATTATTTAAAATTTATTTTTTTACACTTCAACCTATCTTACTCATTGGGGTGTAACCAAATGGAACCCTACTCAAGTACATGTAAAGGAGTGAATGTAGGCGAGTACTACTTCTAGTGGTTTGTGTGATGCTATAAATACAAAGTGAATTCCTTCAGTCAGTCCACCAGAACCCTCAGAACCCCCAGGATCATCCTACAGTGCATCTACATGATGGTATCTGTGGCAACAACAGAAAAGGGGTGTGGTCAGTGATCACTCATTAACTTTTAAACCAACAGACGCTGAAACAGCCTGTTAGGAGTTTACCCATATGGTGCAGTGAGCAATCTGGGAGGTATTTTGAGCTGAAACTAAAAATACATATTCTAGCACCATATTCGATAAAATTAAGCTGCTAAAAGCTGGCACAATGTGGAAATGTTATATAAAGCTTTTAGTAGGATTTGTTAAAAACTTCAACACACTGAAATTTTAATGAATTTACTTAAATGGCCCTCATATTGATTTTCAAGGTGACAAAAAAACAAGGTTACATTTTCAAGGTCTCTGTGTTTATTTGCCCCATGGCACCACTTGAATAATGTGCATGTGATGTGCTTGTTATTGTACTAGTGTGGTTCATGTGGCCACGAGTCTCTGTAAGTGCACACCTCAAGGTGAAGGCCAATGAGCTTTCCCAGGGAGACCAACAGAGGCAGATTTCTGCGAAGCACCGTAGTAAACACGCCACTTTGTCTTTCCTTCTCCCTCCTGCTCTCCCCCCTCTCTCCCTGTATCTCATTTCCCCAAAACCCTGTAAAACAAGATAGACAGTGATAAAACACAACAGGGAGAGAAAGATAAACGATAGGACAAGTGAAAGATATGGATTGGAGAGATAAAATAACTCCTTCATTTGGGGTGAGCCTCGGAGGAATAAATGCAGTGTGTGGGCAGGCAATGCTGACAGTTTACAATCTAGCCTGTAGTAACCCTTTTATATAATCTATTGAATATTTCCATCTGCAGCTGTGGCATGGTTCCCACCTGAAATTAGGTCCAATTGAGCTGTCGATTGACCGCTGAGGAACAGAGGAAGGAAGTTGCATTGTGAGGTCTATTGGCAATCTTTAGTGTTGTCTGAATGCTCTTTTTTGGTCTGTTTGATAGAAATGATTGCATTGCATGCTTCACCCTCAGCTTTTCTGTAGTTCCGGAAGTTATTTTGTTACTTAATGTAGCTAGAATAGTGGTTTTTGTTATCAGACATACTAGGAAACTGTGAAGAATAAAGAGAGTGAAAGAGTTCAAACAAAGTAAGAGTTGCTCCTAAAGGTGTAGCACATACTCAGGCTGAATTCCACACTGACGACACAGTGAAATGTAGGAGGATGCAACTACAAATGTGCTGTGGTTAACAACATAGTGGTCAATAAGCCTCATCATGTTACCCTTCAGAAACAAAAAGGGGAGATGGACTGCTTGAGGTGGAGTGTTGGATTGTGTGTACGTGTGTGTGTGTGTGTCGAGGGCTGCTGCAAATGAAGGAGTGGGAAAAGCAGAAGCAGTGCTTGAAAACAGAAAGCAAAGTAGGGAGTGGACCTTTCCTCTGAAAAGGTCGTCCAAATAGCTCCAATTTTCAGGCTAATCAGAGAGGAATGAGCGGACAGTAATCGCCTGGTCAGAAGGTTGGGAAAGGTCACTAAAAGGTTAGAGAGGTCACAGCAGCGCAGCTCAGATTACCTGTCCATCATTTCTTCGGCTGACCTATCCTTGCAAGGTGAGCAGAGGGAGAGTGAGACCGAGACCAAGAAGAGTTATTAATGTCTCCGTGTTGCGTACATTTTGCTTAGGTGAGCCTAACACAGCACTTACTGAAAATAGGCACGGCTCATCTGGTCAAGACAAAAATTAGCCTCTCAAGAGCATACAGCCAGAAAAGAGGCAAGTAATTTATAGTAGAGGTGCACAGATGTTGTAAAGGGATACCATATTATATACACAATATACACACACACACACACACCCCCACACACACATTTTTATTTATTTATTTTTCTTTTTTGCAATTAAGTGTGACATGGTACTAATGGTGAAACACAAGGATGGAGCAGAACACATGATTTCATATTAACTACGTAGAATTTTTCTTAGGAAAGACAGAAATTTTAACAGCTGATTATGGAAACTTCAATGGAGGTTAAAGTGACAAAGTTTTAGAACTTTATTTTATATCAACATTACAACCCTGTTGCTAGAAAATGTTACCGTTGTATATTTCTGCAAACTATGGCTTGTGTCAGTGGCAAGAACTGGGCCTGTTTAATGAGGTAAGTGTAGACATAAATTTACAATACGACAGCAACTACTGGGACACCCTCTATTTGGCCCCAAAAGCCCTGGCTTCTATAGAGTTACACTGGACACTCTGTAAATCTAAGTCAATACTTTTTTTCATAAGTCATAATGTAGTAATTTTATAAAGGTCTTCTGGTCATCTGGTAGTGTTTCATTTTTTCCCCTCTCCTTTATAACGATACTAAGGTGAATAGAAGGCTTTGAGATCTACCATGCTGGATTTTGACTGACAGGTCTGTATGACAGGTGTGCCTCCTGTAGAGTCAGACCTCCACAGTTTCTGTTTATGATAAAACACATGTTTTCTTGCATCTTCACTGTAGTTTTGTGCTTCCTCCCTCTGTCCTAGGTCTTTAGGTTGCTCGGTCTCCTGATGTCCTTGCTGTGTTTGCTGGTTCTGGACCGGTCCAGTGTCTGTGGACGTCACTCAGTGTCTGTTGTTTGCTGTTCTGTCGCTACTCTTTTCTTTTGTCTCTCCTCTGTTCTCTAATCCACTACCCAGAGCCCTGGTTCTGCTGGAGGTTTTTCTCTTCTGTTAAAGGAAGTTTTTCCTCTGCCCATCACTCTTAGGGTGTACTCACACTGGCAGGTCGCTCCACCCCTGGGCGCGTTTCACACCTTTAGCGCGGATCGTTTGAGTGATGTGAGTAGAAGCGAGCAGCGCTCTGGTCCTGGGCCTCAGCCCGGTTGGAAGAGGTGTGCCACGGCACGGCATGGTTGGTCACGCACGCGTACGAGCACGGTGACCGTACATGACGATGACATAAAATCACTGCGTCCTTCACTACACTCTTGTCAAAACAATGGCAGCAGCTGATAAAATCTCCGCCTGCGGGCAGTGTGGTTAATTACAAATCGTCACTTTGCATTCTTGAGAAACCTAGGTGTGTCACCGCACATCTGAGCGAAATGGCACAGACCTTGCCATAAAATCATTACGATCATCCAAACGATTTACTTGCTCTTGGAGGTCCTGCTGGGTTTGCTCTCTGTATGGTCTTTGAGGCTTTGGCCTCGAACTGTGAAGCACCTAGAGATAATCTTGGATTATAATTGGCATTATACAAATGCAATTGAATTACTATTAATTTGTTTAGGCAGTGCTTGATAATGTTTTACCAACTTAGTAAGTGAGCAATACCCATAAGCCCCCTGAATTACCGTGCTGCTGACAAACATCCAAACATAGTCATTTCCTGTGTTTGGCTCCGAAATAGTGACCAAAAATGTGCAAACTTAATTGACCTACAAACAACAGTTCAGAAACCAATGGGTGATGTGTGACTGTGGGTTACTCTGTCCACTAATGTATTCTTTAGATAATAAGATGTTTCCAAAATATGTACATATCAACATTTCTTGATCCCCCACTGTAGTGTGTTAACTAACCCAGCTGCCAGGAATTTCCCCCTTTCTTCAATAGGCAGTGGAAAACGTGGTGGCCTCCAGAGGCATTTTGGTGCAGAGACAGTTTTGTTCAACTGTTAGAAGACAAGTAAATTTTATGCAATTTTGCAGAATATTTTGTATAAATTAAACCCAGGTGCCTTTCCCACATACAGTACTTACTCTGAAGCAAAAATATTTGATCATTTAATTAAACTCTGTAACATGACAACATTTATTTCCATCCAGTGTTCATCATTGGTGACACGGTGGTGCAGTGGGTAGCACTCGTGCCTCACAGCTAGAAGGTCCTTGGTGGTGGGGCCTTTCTGTGTGGACTTCGCATGTTCTCCCCGTGTCTGTGTGGATTCTCTCCGGGTACTCCGGCTTCCTACCATAACCAAAAACATGTACTAGGTTAATTGTCTACTCTAAATTGTCCATAGTTGTGAATGCATCTGTCTGTATAGTCATGAGGTCTCAGCCTGAAATTGTGAAGCGCCTCGAGATAATCAGTGATTATGAGATAAAATTGAATTGAAAAAAAATGAATCCCAAAGATCCTCAGTCAGGTCAAGGTCTGGACTGTGTGGAGGCCAATCCATGTGTGAAAATGTCTCATGCTCCCTGAACCACTCTGTCACTGTCTGAGCCTTGTGAATCCTAAGACTGTCTTTGGGATATGCTTATAACATCAGGAAAAAAAAAAAATCTGTTGATGGGAAAAAATAGGAAATGAGAAGCTGCATCAGTGAATGTAACTGGAACATTAGTCACTGCAGTAATTATCCAGTGAAAGACTTTCACCTATTTTCTAGATGGTGACTTTTCCTTTGGATGAAAGTCTGTTTTTTTAACATTGTCTACAAATAACTCTTCACAAATGTTCTCATTGACCTCTTGGGTACTACGACGACTGGCTCCAGCCGACGACCCTGCAGCTGGCCCAGTGTGCACCAGATGCGGAGCTGTAGGCAAATCACCCAAGCAGGGAGAACATCACCTGTACAACAAAAATACCCTAAAAATGATGTGTTGCTTTGACTCAGTTAAAATGTTCAGTGTGTGATTATTTTGTCACATGTACTTGCAAAGTTGCACATTGCAAATTAATGAATGCCCCATGCCTCACCCTCCTCTAAGGTGGCAACTTGGAACCCAGAAGTCCTTTGTTAGGGCCAGTATATGGATGAACTGGTCTGAGATTTTTGCTTAAGGGGAGAATAAGTTTGGTCCAGTGTACACTTAAAAAAAGTACATGCACATTATTGCTGGATGACACCTGCTATGAAACTGAAATAGAGGAGAAAATCTGTCAGAGATACAGTGGAAGCATGGTGGTGCAACACAGAGGCAATGTCCTCATTATGTCCCCATGTTAAGGCAAGAGACACACAGCAGTTCAAGCCTTGCAAACGCAAAGGGCAGTAACATTGTATGCAGTTGAAGTGAGATCATGTTTACATTTTTAATGATGATCTTCATGAATATTGTATTATTTTTATTTAATATTATTTCATTGTTTTCTTTTTATTTTACTTGTAATTTTATGTAGTTTTCTATATTCACTTGTTACTTTGCTCATTCAGGTTCCAATTCATGATTATTTTTGTTCATTTTTATTGATTCATATTTTGGTTAATTTCTTCAATTTATTGATTATTTTAATTTTTCTCTTTCCTGGTTTTTTTTCAAATTTACTTCTACTTTTATAATTTTTTATTATCCCAACTTTTCATTTTGCTTGTTATTTTGGTGATTATTGTTTGTTTCTTTACTACTGACTTTCTCTCCTCTTTTTCTTATTCTCAAAACACTTGGCGCTGAGTTTGGCTGGATAGAGCTGCTGAAGATTTGATACCTGATTTGCTCAAAAATAAAATATGGTTCATTGAAGACATATTGTCACAAAATAAATCACAATGTCACAAGGTTCAATTCCAGTTTGTCTCCTTGTTCCTTGCAGTTACACAAATGTAAATGTTAATACAGTATGTGATGAATATTTACCTTAAAAAGTAAAGTTAAATGTATCCGTGGCTTCATTTTGACAATTGGGTTGCACACTTTAAAACAGGATTTCTCATGACCCATTTCCCTTACATTACAGCACTTTATGAACATAATCTATTGGAATCATCCATACACAAAAGGCCAGATTTGACCCTCAGTGAACATACTCATGCCTGTCAGTCAGACCATTCCCAGGATTTTCTCTAACTTTGCATTGTTTCTCCCAGCAGCCTGTTTTAATCATGAAACTGAGTCCACAAACAATGGCTGATTACCTGCCAGAGTTACCAGTAAGTAGATCATATTAAGCAACATTTGGCAGATGAGCGCTTGGATGGACAGATGGTGGCTGACCGCTGCTGACTTCACTACCAGGAAGCACACCAAATTTGGCCACAATATTTCACACATAAACCTGACAGAGTTTGTATTTGTTTCTGGCCAATATCTTATTTTGACAAAAAATAAAATAGCAGTTGACAGAAGGTGTGAATATTATAAATAAATATGAGATATCTGTTTGTTTGAGAGCAGGAGACATTTTCTTTGATGCTGCTTAAGTTTAAGGTTCAGTAAAGGGTACATTTGCTTGATTTGTCAGTCAAACCTCCACTTCTAGACTCTTTACATATTTTTTATTTGTATGGTTTATAACATGTGCTGTACTTGGCAAATGGTGCTTTTAACAGTGTGTTCTTATTGTCGTCTTGTCAGCTCAACTTGTCCTGACATTTTCAATATGAAACCTAAACTATAATATTTTCCCCTTCTAATACACAGCACTGTTGATGTAAATTTATCACTGCGCCATATGAAACCCGACATTCCAGTATATCCACTCTAACCTTATAAAAAAGCCAGACTAGAAATTACAATTTTCATGAAAATATAGGTGGCAAAAGAATTCAGTGGTAACTAAATCAGGCACACTCTTATCGAAGGGATTATTGGTGTTTTGTTGCTATTGTGTGTGCAAACCATCGACTACCATAAATACATTTCAAATCACCAGTTTTTATATGTGAATATTAACAAGAAGCCATGAAATGGAAAATCCTCCTTTTGAAAATGACCTTGGCCATTTCCTTGAAGGTTACAGCATATTTGAAATCAGCACAGTCAGTATCCCAGAGGAATATGATATTATCAAAATCACTGCATAACCAGAAATGTAGTGCAATAATGTCAGACCCTACTGATCTTCAATTTCAAGGTCATTTGATGAGTACGAGGTGTCCTGGGGTCCAGTCTATTATATAGTACAATTTGGTGCCTGTGCCTACAGTAGTTTTAGTAGGTCAAAACAGGTTTTTAATATTTATTCACGCTGTTACATAATTACTATGCAAATTAGGTGGTGGTTGCCATAGTAACCCTTACCCTGATTACCCATGTGCCAAGTTTAGTTACTTTGGGTCCCAGGATTTTGGAGATACAGAGCCGATTGTTCAGATGGAAGTATGCATGACCCTGACCTTTTTCTTTGAAGGTCACAACATTTTTGGAAACAGTGTAGTGAACAACCCAATATTTCAGTATGACATTTTCAACATCACTACATAGTTAGAAATGTATGCAGGTCAAAGTGGAATAATTTCTGATCCTACTGATCTTCAAGGTCAAGGTCAAGGTCATCTGATGAATGAGAGGTCTCCTGGAGTTTAATCCATCACATGCAATTTGGTGCCTCCAGCTATAGTAGTTTTGGTACTACAGATCTAACATTTTCTGTAATTCCCAAATTAATATGCAAATTGGGTGGTGGTTGCCATAGTCACACTTCCCTGACTACCAATGTGCTACATTTGATTAGTTTGGATCCAGGGACCTTGGAGATACAGATACAAACAGAGCTCTCAGATATACACCCCCAACTTTGTTTAAGCGAAAATAATAGTATGGATTTTTAATCGCCAATGATACTTGTGGCGTTTTGAAGGAACAGAATGAAGGTACAAATACAAATGTGTGTTTCAGAAATGACAGGATAGTTATCCTCTTCTGGTTAGCTTTACACAACAGATTAGGGTTAGTGGAATACGGTCAAAGATGTTTAAAAACATTTATTTATTCATATTTAAACTACCAGCATTTTTCTACCTCTAACCTGAGTGGATCTATATCCTACACGTGTATAATCATATTCCTTAATCATAATGCTGATACATGTATAGGTTTATGTGGGTTTTCTTGACCTGGAAACATGCTGTACATGCTAGGTTATTTATCATAGTACCCTTCATCAAGTCACTGACCAAGAAACAAAAAGCTCATCTCCAAAATTACGCTGATGTAAAAATGTGGTCTCATTTGCTTTATTTGCAAAAAAATGCTCTGGTTGATCTTAAATTATTCTTCCATTGATAAGAGTCTCTGGAGGGAGCTTTGAATAGAAGCCTTGATGTCTACAAGTTTTGCTTTGATTGGCAGCTGTGACTGACATCTCACTCGTCTCCGGAGCCAGAATTTCCAAACCTCTGTTTATTTAATATGACACATCTTTCCAGACAGACACCTTGATTGTAGTTGTGGTTAATGGGTTGCACTGAGAAGAGTTAAAAATGACTTCATTTGACAAATTCCTGATGAAATTTAGTCAGTAAGCTAAAACGTAGCAATAGGTCACCCATGACCCTTTGAAATGGCTCCAGCCCTCCCTCCTGTTGCTCCACCTCTTTTGTCCAAATATGGTCACCTCTGGCTACAAAAGAGAAAACAATTCTTGCATAGTCTATGGACATTCATCCTTCACAGCATAATTTAGGTCTGAGTGTGACTCATAGACATGGAAGTATAATAAGAACAGGAACCCAGATGGATGCTCCAGCCAAGTCAATTAGATAGTGGTTGCCATAGTAACCCTTACCCAGGACACCTCGTACTCATCACTGGTCATTGGACGGTACTGCATTCCAGCCCACAAACCACTTTCCCCATAACTGCAATGATAACAGGGATGTCTGTAAAACTACTAGCGGTAAACCTACAGCTGCAAAAAAGGTTGAAATTACTATGATCAGTTTTCTGAACATGCAGATTTGAAATGCTTTAAGCCTGACAGGCCACTTGCAGTGCACAGTCTCAGCACCCAGTGGTTGGCCGGGATGGTATGGGGGCTTAGGCATGATTCACTAGTACATGTGCGCAGTGGCCCTAGTACACCTGTGCAGTGGGAAGTAGAACATCTTTCTAATATGACTTCAAAAGGTGCAAGGTTGCCATGGTAGCACTTGCGCCTCACAGCTAGAAGGTCCTGGGTTCAATCCCAGCGCCGGGATCTTTGTGAGGTTTGCGTGTTCTCCCTGTGTCTGCATGGGTTCTCTCCAGGTACTCCGGCTTCCTCCCACTAACAAAAACATGCACTAGGAGATGGGTGAATTGGTCGCTCTAAATTGTCCAGGTTTGAATGTGAGTACGGTTGCCTGTCTTTATGTGGCAGCCCTGTGATGAACTGGTGTACCCCGTCTTCGCCCTAAGTCAGCTGGGACAGGCTCCAGCGACTTCCATCCAAGCCTTTCAAGGATTAATGAGTAGAAAATGGATGTGCAAGGTCTAATTATCCATTATAGAACAGGGTGATATAGCAAAAACTATTCTTACCATACACTTTTTTAATAGTTAATACTGATAATTACCACAAGAAATGATTATTGTATACATGTTTAAATGCTGATTTTTGGTCCTTAGTAAAAGATGAAGACACCGGTCTTTTGCGATTTTAGAGTAAAAGATGCAACAAGAAAAAAAATGCAAAAAGACAAAAACAACATGAAGGATGCAAGAAAATGAAAACATATAGATGTCACAAAAAGAACACAGAAAGACAAATATATGAAACAATATTTTCTTGCTTATTTCATGAATTTTTTTATTTTATTTTATGATTACCGCTGCCAAAATCATTCTGTTTCCATGTGTTAGTTGTTACCTCCGCCTTGGAAGTTTTTGTTTGTATGTTCTTGTCCTGTTTGTTTGTTTGTCTGTCAACAGGATAATGGACATATTTTGATTAAATTTTCAGGATAGCTTAGAGGTTGGCATAAGGATCAATAAATTAGATTTTGGGAGTGATCTGGATCTCCATCTAGATCCAGGAAATTTTTGAAGGATTTTTTTTTTTTTTAATTCGAGGTAAGGCCAATTTCAGCATCTTTGCATGAAATTCTGGAATGTTTGGCAAAAGAATTATGGATACTGTCATGCTAGATTCAACAATGCCTCAAAGTTTCATCTGAATCCTGGCAATATTCTGGATCCTATGATCCAGAACAATGAAATTTAGGGTGCTCATGGAATATTTGACACTGTAGGGCAACAAATAATGGTACAGACCTGCAACTAACACCAAATTGTAGTCAAGACTCTGCTGAATCAGTATAGTGACAATAGATTTTTGTATCTTCATGTATGGAGCTACACTCAACAAAAATATAAACGCAACACTTTTGTTTTTGATCCCATTTTTCATGAGATGGACTCAAAGATCTA
>JAQQAE010019833.1:0-10833 GCA_029823295.1 Pseudamia nigra | reverse complement strand
CAGCAGAAGTGGTCGGGAAACATCGTTTGGGATCCATTTTTGTTTTATAGAGAATAGCGCGCCCAACTGTTCAAACACAGTCACGTCTGAACTGTGGTTCGATCAAACAAAGCATTTGGCGCTTCGGACGTCATCAATCGCTTCGGACGTCATCAATCACGTGATCAGCGGCATTTGACACACGCCCCGAAACATTGTGCCGAACCGCTGTGCTTCATGAAGGTGAAACAAGCGCTGAAGCGTCCGTGTCAAACGGCCCATCCCTAACGAGAATGGTGAATCGTCCATCACACTGAAAACAACCGGGCATGAGAGAACGTATTTCACTTGTGTTTTGGGCTGCACAGCATCCAGACAAAAAGACACCCCCAACCAGCCGTGTCACAGGTACCGTTTGGAAAAATAACTTATTTAATTAAAAGTTAAAAAAAATAATCTTTAACATATTTCTTAACTGATGGTTTCTTGCCATTTGTACAGTAGTTGTAGTTGCACTAATAAGGTTACTCTTTACCCAACCTTGCTGCACAAGACAATGATGGTCTAAAGCACATTGAGGACATAAGCAACAGAAATTAACTCCTGATACCCTCTGTATAGTCCTGAGGTCTCAGCCTCGAATTGTGATGCATCTAGAGATAATCAGTGATTATGATTGGTGCTATACAAATAAAATTGAACATTTTTCTGTGTGAATATCCCATGTCACAACATGAACATCTGCAGCTTAGTCAGGTCTATTTTTATATGGACAAAATCGTTTCCTTAAATTTAGTGGGTGCGGCTGATATTTAGGGTACTTTTATTTATTGCACTTATATAGCGCCTTTCTACCCTATGGCACTTAAAGCACTTTCCATTCACCCAGCAACACACATTCATAAACCAGTGACACTCACTGGGAGCAATGTGGGGTTCAGTGTCTTGCTCAAGGACACTTCGGCCTGTGGACATGAGAAGCTGGGATTTGAACCGCTAACCCTTTGGCTCCTGGACAACCCGCTCTACCTGTTGAGCCACAACCGCCCTGCTTTTCATTATTTTTAAATGTTATTGTTGTTTCTTTCCACTTTACTTAGATACACATGAAATAAACTTCTAAATAAAGTCAATGACCTTAAATTATGAAAAAGGATAAGCTGTGTCAATCATTATCACCTATCATGGAATCTTTTGGAAAAACACAGACCTGCATAAAAAATAAAATTGATGAAGCCACAGAATGGAATAAAATAATGTTCTAAGTTTTTCCAGAGCAGAACTATAATTTGGCAGCGCTTTTATTTGGAAAGGTAAAAAAAAACCCAAACAAAAAAACTGGATTACTGGTTGTGTAAATCCATGACTGTGATAAATTTGGAAGGAGAACTAAAAGTTGGCCTCTGTGTTTTTATTAGCTCCAATTGATGTAAAACTCATAAATACTTTAATAGTCATTTGACTTGTAAAATATATATAAAAACATGACTTTATAAAATAATATATAAACAATTAAATTAACTTTAACTGTTGAACTACATAACATCCAGTCACCTGGGGAGAGGAGTGACAACTGCAGATTAGTGTCTCAATTTAGGTTTTATTGAGTTCCAACTCTGTTTTTCCTCCTTTTCATAAAAACATTCCAACTCAGACACATTAAAAAGTCCTAAAATAGGACAACATAAAAGCATTCCATGTTTTTTCATCTCAGCAAAATTTGCTGAACTCAGAACCTTTTTTTATCTTCACTCTGCAGCCAGATCGCCATTCTTAATGACAAGATGGTGACTAAACATATGGGACCAAGCTGTGCTCAACTAGTGGAGTGTGGAGCTGCTGCCCCAAGGACAAGGTCTCCTGCTGGGACATGGTGTGTATGTTTGCCTCTGTTCTCAAAATACAGCTGGAACGACCTCAAAAAACATTCACGTCTTTATTATTATTCTTTTCAATGACAGCTGAGGTGGTGACAGTTTTTGTTTTCCACAAGTCACATACAAGCTTTGGCAAAGCTGTGATAAAGGATGGGCATTAATGGGATTGCATGATAAGATTTAACATGATCTCAATCCATTTACTGAGATAAAAAAAATGTTAAGACATTAAACGCTGAGGAATAAAAAGAATATGCCAGTATATTGTGTAAAAAAATTAATCCATTTAGGTGACCTTCAATAAAAAAAGCTCATTTATTTATACAAATATTCAGTGAGGTAATAATGGTCTTACTGGTATGAATTTTTGCCAAGCAAAAAAAGTAAGAATTTAGATGAAACTCAAACATAATTTAATGCTTCACTTAGTGATCGAGGATTGTTAATATGTTCATGTTATGGAGTGCAGGCCGTCTGTAAAGGAAACAGCTTGATTTACAGACAGCAATTTGATTCTGTGTGTAACATGGCATCACAGATTGTTTGTAGTATTCATGTTCCCCGGTTACTGTTTGTGTAAGGTGTGCTGCGGCGGAAAATAAGTCATACGGACTTAAATTATTCCCGCACTCAGGTAGCTATTAATCAATATGAATCAGTCAGTTATGAATCTGACAGCAAGAACTGAAAACAGCACGGCTCCCACACAGTGCCTACTCCGTCCCGAGTAAGATCACCTACTTAATCTATTGTTCTGAACAGGTTCTCACAACGATATGTTGAATCTTACCTGTTATTGTGCATGAGGGTGTCAAAGTCATCTGCATAGGTGTCCTTGTCAATGTTCTTGCTGGGTCTGTAGATGTTTGAGGCCATGTCTCTGCCACTGCGAAATGGCTGGTCGTACACATTGTACATTTCATCTTCACCACCTGCGAAGCCACTGTCCATACCCTGGAAGAGATGGATATCAAATCAGATGAGCTGCTGACTTTGGCAATTCACTGGTAGCAAACACAAATTCAAAGTTAAAGTCATCCTCTAACCTTGCTCTGGTTGAAGAGTCTCTGGTCATACTGAGCCTCACTGGATGAACGGGGGTTGGGCATGCCCAGAGCAATGAGCTCACTGATGTCCCTGTCCTGGTCCCTCTGCAACTTTGACCTGAAAAATAAACACAGAGGAGAATTAGCAAGAATATATGTATACACCAATGCACAATCTTCCAGTCAAAGGTTTGGACATACCCTCTTATTCAGTTTTTTACATTATTGTTTTCAACGTTGTACATTAATATTGACAACATCAAAACTGTGCAACATACACAAAATTAAAGGAAAAAGTGTTAAACCTACGACATGTTTTATATTATCGATGAAAACGATAAGATGCTTCAAAGAAGCCTGAATCCTACTACTGTATTTACTACTTGTCTCGACTTCAAAAATGCTGTCTGTTTCCTACTGATGTCATATCCTGCTCTGGATATGCCCAATCAGCACTGCACAAACCTTTAAGCTCTGCCTGGGAGTTTTCAGGGCTGTTTGGAGTGTCTACCCTGAAGCAGGAACTCTGTGGCCCCTTTTACACCAAATGAACTGTGACCTGTGCCGTTCAGCTTCACTGGAACCTTGGTGCCAGCTAGTGAACTGGCTGCATTTACACCAGTTTTGACATTAATTATTCTCATTACCGCTGCGTCATCAGGAGGGGTTGTCCTGCACATTTACTGTGGATGTAAACATTACTCCTTTATGTTGGCGTAAACATTACCATCGTGGCAGATCATGAAAGTTATCCAAAAACATGCTTGGATGTTACACTAACAACAAGAAGGTATGTTTACAACGCACTGTGTGGGCAGGTATGTACACACCCACTCAGATTGTCGCAGTTCGCACTACTGGAACCCATTCTCTGGTTCGAACTGGGAACCAAGGTTCCAGGTTCCGAGCCAAGTTTTATTGGATGTAAACGCTCAGAACAAGGTTCGCAAACCAGAACAATGCCGGTTCCCTGTCAGTATAAAAGGGGCGTGTTAGACCCTGCAAATGTTCCTGTATTTTGCCCCACAGGCCCAGTTCCTGCAGTGGAAACACGCACCAATGGCCCTAGCACCATAAAATTACCCTGAAGTTCCTGCAGTAAAAATGTGCCTGATGGACTTGTATTTTCTCTTTTCTTAACTGATGGTTTCTTGCCATTCATACAGTAGTTGTAGTCACAATAATAAGGTTACTGACTCTTTACCAAACCTTCCTGCACTAGACAATAATGGTCTAAAGCACATTAAGAAGGACATAAGCAACAGAAATTAACTCCTGATACCTGTAAACTGAAAACCATTCGATGTGAATACTACATGAATCTGATTGTGATTCTGTGTGCGCAAAGGTATCATCAAAGCTACGCTTTTTAGATTGCTACATAATTGTCCACTGAAGAAAAGAGATTGGTTTTACATTTCCATGTTCACGTCGTCAAGTGCTTGAAAGTGGCTGAATCAATTTAATTGTGACTCGCTGTTTATTGACCACTTAATCTTTATCACATCAACTTCTGAGATAGGTGGCACCATTATCCCATATGGGGTGTTACTGCTTGCAAATCAAAAACAAAACAAAAACAACAAAAAAAAACCCCCCACTCAGTGCTCCGTTCCCTTTTTTTAGATGTACTTTGGTTCATTTTTTTGCTTCTGATTTTGTTCATTTCTCTGATTTTGGCCACCTTTATTTATTTTCTTTCCTATTTTGTACCTTTTGCTTCTAAAGTTAGTTCTTATTTGATTATTTTATTAATTTCATGTCAAAACATTCACCGTCTTGTTACATTTTACTTTTGTCTTGTTTCTTTAATTACTAGAAATTTAATGTCACCTTTTTCCTCTCCAGTGTAGTAAACACCATGCATGAGAGGATTAAACTTTATTTAACTGTGCTCCTAAATTTCTTTGTGTACTCCTGAATTATTTTGTTTAGGAGCATATGTACTCATTATAAAAAATGCTAGAATAGAGCACTCTCAATATACCATAAACTTGCCTTGGTCATTGACCATTACGCCATCTCCACTCTGCCAACTTTTGAAACAAGGAAAGACTCAAAATTCTGTGATTCAGAAGTTGCCTTTTACCTTGAGATTGTGGGCAATCATACAACCTCTAGATGCAAAAGTGTTCTTGCACAGTTTGGAGGTCTTCAGTGATAATGTACAATGTTGAAAATAAAAAGATTTAAAAACGCAATAAGAGAATGAAAGCATAAAAGGAAACAAAGTAAAGAGTCCAAATGTCTGACTGGTAGTTTACACAGTTTTTACATTTGGTAAGACCAAACTTTTAAAGACATACATCACGAAGGTTCTTGATTTGCTGTTAGGACTGCGATTTAGGATTAAATACGAGTATGTTCTATACAATCAGCGTCTGGAAAGTTTTCTGTTCCATTCTTTGCTTTTTAATTGTCCTTGAGCTAACAGCCATTTCAAAGTTAAGTGAATGGTAATTTTAAGATAACAAGGTTCTGCCTTCTGACAGCTGGACGTGTGATTGCAATAAACTCTACTGAATTTCATTTCGCTCATTCCTCCAGAGAATCACAATTTCATCATCTGACAACCTGACAGTGTGTGTACACACACGTAACGTAACAAACACACACTGCTCACATATTTCACATGCACAAACAGTGTCGGGATTAATGCAGACAAGGACAAATGCCTGAGCACTGCTAGATCCAGCTGTTTGTGTTCAGTATTACTGCTAGCCCTATAAATGATTCAGTAGCAAGTAGTGTATTTGTGTGTGTGTGTTTAAAGTGCATGTCCAGCACCTCTTATCAGGGGCCGCTCTGGAAATGTTCCTGTCGTGCTGTCTCTCTTTCCTTCTGTCATGGCGGATCTCGTCACGCTCCCTTGCCTCGCTTTCGTCGCCACCTGCCATGACGGAGGGAGAACGATGGTTGAGTGGAGAAGGGAAGGAAATGCAAAGAACAAACAAAAATGAAATTTATGGAACAGAGTGAGAGGTGGATGATGTAAAACGGTGTAGGTATGAGAGAGTACATAAGAGAAAGCAGGTAAAGTTGGAAATGATGGGAAACAACACAAGAGAGAGATAAGAACAACTGCAACAAAGAGGCAAAGCCGACAGGAAACAGTTTGTGTTTTAAATGGCAGGACTCAGTATGTTCTGCTGGATACAAACTGCTGGTTGAAAATACAAGACATTTCTGTTCAAACATTTGAATTTTCTCTAAAAACACAAAAATATTTTTTTTACAGCTTACTGGTCCAGTCAGTCTTACCTTTGTCCCCATGACTTTTGATCCCTGCTCTGCGATCTCTGGCCATCTGAGCCAATTCCCGAAGCTTCTCCTCTTTCTTTTCCTTCTCTTTCTGGGCCATCTTCTTCTCTACTTGGGCCCTCATCTCCACTGCTTCTCTGGCCTAAAAACAGAAGCAGCACTCAGCCAGTTATATTAATGTGAAAACACTGTAGATATACCGTAAATGGTGACAGTTAGGGAGGCAACCTTTTGATGCAACTTTTTCAGACCTGATACAGATACTCATTCCCATGCTTTGGGTTTCTGATGCCAGTGCTTAATCAATAACCACCATGCCTTACTCCTTTTACACACATGGCTTAGTCGACCAACGTTTAATTGGACTACTGTCTTTGTCCCAGTATACATGCATGGGAGTGTAAACTACTGTTGAAATCACGTCACCTCCACTATGAGGTGGTGATACTCATTCTTTCAGCTCGTTAGTAGTGGGCCATTTCTGCTTGACCTAAGAAGTCAGACCACACCAATAAACAATAGCTAGCAAACAAGTTAGCAACCCAGAGGTAAAGGGGCACAACAGTGAACAACCTTGCAAATTTTACATAGCGTGGTGTTATGTTAAACAAAGGCAAACAAAATCGCCATAAGCTCATGGACTACAGCAACACTGTGACTGTTCCTCTGTTTAACTTTTTACAGGTTTTCTGACTACCGGGTCTGGATTTGGTGCAGGAGTAGACTGAATTTTAATCGCGTTACCTGGGTGCGTTAGTCCAACTTTTAATACTTTGATTTCAGTCAAGCTGACATGGTTACGAGTACAGTACTTTTAAAGTCCGGTAAAACACAAAAAACCCCAGTAACATGTATTTACATGCTTATACAAACATGTAGAGAGCCTAAGTTTGGCATTTTGATTTTGCTCTATGAGACCCAACTTCAGAAAAAATTCAGTACATCAAACGGTGAGCACAATTTTCTGAACCCGGACGAATTCAGGTACAGATTAAAATGTAGTAGTCTTTTGTAGAACTGGTGAAATGTGACTGAATATACATCATTATAAAGACGACAAACAGGAAGTTGCAAATACGGCACCATCATAACTTGGTCTCTCCACAATCTCTGTTGGTTCTGTTGGGTTTACTCTCTGTATAGTCATGAGGTTTCGGCCTCGAATTGTGAAGCGCCTAGAGATAATCGGCGATTATGATTGGCGCTATACAAATAAAGATAGAGAGAGATCATAACTTGGTCTCTCCACAATCTGTTCAGAACTGTGAAGAGTCTCTGCAGCTCACCGTGAGCAGACCTGGAATTATTTTCATGTCTTTCACTACTATATTCTCAAAGAATGAGACTGAATTTGCCATGGTAAGAGGACATTTTTGTGTGATGATGCATGTGAATCATTAATGAAATTCACTGAGGTTTCTGATATTTTATTATTTTTGCAAAAAACTTTAACTGTCTTAACTTATAAAAATGTCATTTAAAAGTTGACAAACGTAGGAGTAAATGATACAACTCAAATGGGATTTAAAAGAAAAAAATATATACTTTTTTGAAAATCCCATTTGAGTTATATCATTATAACTCAAATGGTATTAGGTCATGTGCAATTGGCAGAAATCCATTTTTTTCTCAAGTTGGTCCCATAACCCAGAAAGGGGGATAGAGGAGTTGTGTGGGACTTAGGCTCTCTACATTGTTAAAAACCAACAATGTTGAAAATTTACTAATCTGTGCTTCAGTTTATTGGCGTCAACTTGAAGATGTTTCAACTGAGATTTATAATCTAGTTTTTCTAAAATCTGGCACAAAGTCTTTCATTTCCAGTGCAAAGTCATATTGCATACAAGTCTCTGAACTAAAAAAAGAAATAAAACAAAAAGTACCTTTCTATCTGCAATATAAAGCGCCTCGGCCAACTTGGCAAAGTTTTCATTGATGTGAACTGTTTGCAGCCCTCGACCATCAGCAGCCAGCCGTTTGTCCAGAGGAATGGTGTACCCCTGAGGAAAATTGAGCGCAATTAAAGAAAGATGTGAACCAAGTGGAAAAATGGCAGTGAAACTCGTAATGAGTATATCATGTACATGTACCTATGAATATGCATATTTACCCACATGTATTATTAACAGAGAGTTTGCCCTTCTATAAATATTAAAATGGGTTCCATTTAATTCTATCCTCAAATTACCTTTGCGTTTTTCCAGTTTGAGATGCATGGTGGAATCTTCCACTCCTGCTGTTCCTTTACAGTCATCTAAGACAAAAGAAAATATACACTGAAAATTAAAGCACTGGAGCTGGATTTATTTACTGTACATATTTCATCCAAATACACATTTTCTAGTGCATAGAATTCATAGTACCTTTCTGCTTGGAGAATGCATGACAGGGGCAGGGGGAGAGGGAGGTCCTCGAGGAATCTTCTTGTTGATCCTGCAAATTGAGTTACATTGAGTTGCATTACATTTCTTCTTCTTCTCCTTTCGGCTGCTCCCCTCAGGGGTCGCCACAGCGAAATACCAATGATTCGCATGTTTGATCTGCTATAGGTTTTACATTTGATCAATTTAAATTCCACATGTTAGTTTAAACCTGAAGGACAATGCATTATTAGAACAGTGTATTGTGCTACAAAAAGCAACTTAAATTGCAAACTGCCTAAAATCTATAGTTTCTTTTTAAACTTTGGGTTTTTCAGTGAAATTTACACAAAACACTGAATAAACTGCACATCTGTCATAAAATGTTATGACATCATAAACAAGATCTTCAGTCATATTCTTTAAAATAAAAACACAAAAGGGTTAATGCAGAAGGGGAGTATATTGAAGGAGACAAACACTGAAAATTGTGTATGTTCAATAAAAATTGCATTATAATTGTTTTTCAACAGCCATACATGCGTGGTCTCTATTTTACCGATGCACTGATTTTAAAAACATTTGTTTACTGCAATTTCTGACTTTTTCCCCCTGTTTTATTCCTGAAAGAATAGTATATTATGGATGCATTAGATATCCCTTGCATGAATCAAGAAGTACACTGAGAAAATAAAAAATTCTCAAAATAAAAAAATTAACAAAAATGGACAGAATAATCCGATAAAAAGAGCAAAATAATGACTGACCAGAACAAAGGACTGGACAATTAATGCAGCGAGACAGAGGAAACAGCAGAGATGTCCAAGATGAACTACTGAACATAGAATCACAACAGTTCATTCACAAACAGTTTGATTCAACAGAAAACATTCCAAGCACAGCAGAATGACTCAAAATAAACTAAATGGAGAACTGGCTTAAGTACAGCTACAACTATTCTAATGGAGAAGGATTCAAAAACATGATTGACAAAGAGGATTTCCATGAAGAGAACTCTATGGACCAGTGTGTGATCAAACGACTGTAGGAGGAAGTCTGGTACATGAAAGACCTGTGGGAAAAGGAAATCAGAAAAAAATATTCCTCTGAGGAGAGCTGTGGAGGAAACCAAGTGGCAGCTTGGTTGAGAGAGGGACCTGAAGAAGTACATGAGGAAACAAATGGAAGCACTTGAGAGGATGAAGACAGTTTGTGAGGATGCTGAGAACATGGTGAAATTCTCCACTGAGGTCATCAATGACATGAAGAGGATTCATGAAAAAGAACGCCGCCATGATGTGGAGCAGCTCAAAGTGGCAATGGCTCAGGTTCAACGTGAGAAAAACAAAACAAATTTCTTCGGGAAGAGGTAGAACATTTGAGGAAAAGCCAACATGAAGTCTACACTATAGCGAAGGTTCAGGCTTCAGGATGACAGAGCTAAGGATGGAGGATGAAGCTCCTGATTCTGAACAAGGCTAAAGATGCTGAGATGGACGCTCAGCCTAAACAGGCCAAGGATGGTGCTTCCCTCCAATTGTCACTCAATTGGTGGGAAGCAACAACGAAATACTCTTTAAAAAAAAAAAAAAAAAAAGTACCGGACTTGAACTCCCAGCTCCAAAAACAGGTGGAGGCAGCTGCGAAAGAGCTGAAAAAAAAAAAAAAAAAAAAAAAAAAAAAACAACAAGGAAATGTGCCGAGACCTGGAGGAGACAGATGGGTTGTACTGTACACCTGCAGATGGACTGTGATGACTAGCAGGAGTCCTGAGAAAGACATGAAGGAGCTGAAAGTCAAGCTCCAGGACGCTACCATTGTCAACTCCAGGCCAAGGCTGCAGTTCATGATGACAAAGTGAAAACTCTGGCTCCTCCACAAAATGCGTTCATGCTGCAGGCCAGGTTGGAGGAAGAGGAGATACACAAGGTGGCAGAGCATTCAAAGATGAAACCAGATCAGTGTGGAAAAAGTTTTGCCACTTTGATCTGAGGAAACAAGAGAAGTGGAAGAAGAGGAATTGATCTGATGTTTAAGAGGGATTTCATGAGCAGCTCAGACACCACAGGAGCCACTCAAAACAAATATTTATTTCTATCCTTTTTTATTCTATTTGTATAGCGCCAATCATAATCACTGATTATCTCTAGGCACTTCACAATTTGAGGCCGAGACCTCATGACTATACACACGATCATTTTGCATTCACAACTATGGCATACAATTAACCTATGACATGTTTTTAGTTGTGGGAGGAAGCCGGAGTACCCGGAGAGAACCCACGCAGACACGGGGAGAACATGCAAACTC
>JAQQAE010019832.1:0-10834 GCA_029823295.1 Pseudamia nigra | reverse complement strand
CATCATTTTTGTCAAGGCCTGTTTTGTGAGTTTGTTTTTAAAAATAATTCTGTTGAACTACAATTCAAAAGCAATGTATGATTTTTATTGGTTAATTTTTATAAAAAATTTATTTATTGTTACTTTTGTCAGATTCAAGTTATTTCTGTGATCATTGTGGGTTTTTCTGTCATTTACAGAGGGTACCAACAGTTTTATCCACGTCTGCATATAGAAATCTTAAATTCTTTTCAAGTCTGCATCAGACCAGATTGCCTACATCCCATGGACTGTCTTAATTCTGACAACATCCTAAAGGAAAACAATTACAAAATTACTTAATTACAAAAACAACTATTTTGTCCTATAGTCCCAAAACTACTGTAGCTACAGGCACCAAATTTTAATATGTGCTAAATTAGACTCAAGACATCTCTCACTCATCAAATGACCTTGATTTTAACTTTGAAGATCAGTAGGTTCTGAAATTATTGCACTTTGACCTACATACATTTATGTAGTGAGGTTGAAAATCTCTTAAAACAATGGATTATTGACTATGATGATTCCAAATTTGCTGTGACCTTCACAGAAAAGGTCAAAGTTGCGGTTTTAACGTGGTGTATATGTACATTCAGCCCCTGGATCCAAACTTACCAAACTTGGCACATGGGAAATTAGGGTAGGTGGGAGGGTTGCTATGGCAACTGCCACCTAATTAAATCTTATTAGCTGAGTAGTAGGAAAAAAGTCAAGGTCATGGTCAGATTAAAAACTGAGTGGGAGATTTGCCATTTCACAGGTTCTTGTAACTATTTGTAACACAATACAATGCATTTCTTCAGCATCATTATTATATACTGTATGAAGTGGGTTGTCCAGTCATAATAAAAAAAAAACTTTCTAATACAAGTGCAAGTCATCTACAAAAAAACTGTTCTATAATTTTTGATATATGTTTTCATTTTGCTGTTTGCAGTTTGTCATTTTGGTTTTGTCACATCATCTTCTCTGGGTGAAAAGAGTAAGTGAGACAAATGATGATTTGTATTCTGCTGCTGCTTTCAGCCATGTCGTCTGCTACACACTGCTCTCCTTAGAGACTAAACACCATTCATCTGCACACACACACACACCCACACACGCACAGTCACACAGAGTGACAGACTGTTTAATGACACATTTTGGACTCAGTGCACAAACAAGCCAAAACACGCATAAAATCATAACCGAGGACCATATGCATACACAGCCTTGCATCATCAAGTCTTCAGCTATAAACACACAGAATATACACATGTATTCTCTATACTGTGAGCATATGGCCTCATTTAAACAGGCCATGGATACATAATGTTGGCTGGGGGGGGGGGTCAGTCATCCCAACAGCTCACAGAAATTTGGAGATCAATTTTGAACACACTTGAAGGTAAACACACACACAAACACATGAACATACATAAGATAAACTGTACTTTCTTATTAAAAACTAGTGATGTACTGGCACCACAAGGCATCTCATTCTGACAAATCAAGCAGCCCTAAAGCATTGGTTTTCTACTGTATGTGTGGGGTGGTGTGACTGGCAGCAAGGTATCATACACTTATAGGTTCATTAGCTTTATGAGGGTTATGGTTAAGGATACAGCATCAGGGGATGGACTAAAATAAGAAAGACAAAGACATAAACTGAAAGAAAGCATAAAAATGCACAGGTTGAAGAAAAAGTGTGGAACTCGCACCAATGACAGTTCAGAGGGAACCGAGAAGCTTCACTGATGAGTCACTTAACTGAATTGAAAAAACTCTATGCATCCCTTTTGGGGAACTACATTTGATCAGTTTACTCAGTAGGTAACAACGGTCATTTTGTAAAGATGTCTTCAATCTTCAGTGTCCATCAGCTGTGGTGTTGAACAGTCTGATGGTGGTGGGGATGAAGGATCTCCTATAATGTTCAGTGTTCAATCCTGGAGCGTAGTGATGTTAGTCATCCACTGCAGCTGCTCTTCTGCCTGGACACAACAAGGTGAAGAGGATGGTCTGCGTTGTCCTTGATGTCCTCTAACTTATTCTGTGTCCACCTGTCCACTTCAGCCCCCTCGTGAGTCCAGCCTCCCTCCATCCACAGACACAGCCTTTTAAACCAGTTTGTTCAGCTGCTTTACATCTCTGTGTCTGATCCCAGCAAACTGCAGCATAAGAGTGCACTGCCAAAAATGGAGTGGTAAAACATGTGCAGCATCTTGGGGTAAACGTCAAAGGACCTGAGGCTCTGTAGGAAAAATAGGCGACTCTGTCCTTTGATCCAGTGTATCCGTGTTCTGGGACCAGTCCATCCAGATGTACATCAAGATATTTGTATGTTCGCACCACATCATCGTACACACTGCAAATATTGACTGGCTGGAGAGGGGTCCCAGACTTTTCAGAAGTCCAGTACCTAAGTCTAATTAAGGTGTCTAATTGACATATTAAGTCTAATACTAATGTGTGAGTGCCATATAAACATGTAGCCAGTTTTGTCCCATTCATTCTAACTGGAGAGGTGAATGTATTTTACATGTCATTCAGTTCATTTGTCCCATAATAACCCACTTTTGTGCCCATTTTTCAAAAGTCAGACCTCAATATTCTGCCATTAAAATGACACGTGCTCCTCCAGCTCTCAGGTGAAAGTGGTGAAAACAAGCAAAAAATTAAAGAAATGGTAATTATGATAAAATAATGAAGATAATACAAAACACGACAGACCTTTCAACTTTGTCTCAATTCTTCTCGCCATGCCCAGGAAGCATGTACAGGAAGCATGTAACATTTCATATCATCAGCTGCTGCAGGTTAGTTCCCATTCGTCACATCTGTGCTTCTTTGTCACACTCACTCCAAAATAAAATATTGTCATCACTATCCAAAGTGCTACATGCACTCTGAGCTAGTGAGAATCATCATCTTCACACTGACAAACTGTTAATTGAAGTCTTCAAAGTATGTCCATTAAAGACAACAGCTGAGTGATAATTTTAACTCTAGGCTGTTAAATTTCTCTGTGTCTTTTGTGTATATACAACTACAAAGCTGAGCATTTTTTTCCTGAAAATTAGGTAGCATTAGCACACACATTCACAGCCTATGACAGACATGGATGGCTGTTCTAAAGGCATTTTGTTTGATCATTAAAGTTGGATCCATGCTTTGAGCCTCACAAAAACAAATGCTTAGATGCATGTTCTGTACACATTTGAAAAAGACTCACTGAGCACTACCTGAGGCATAGAACACAACATCTCTCGACATGTTCACTTTGGATGAATGAAATTTCATGCTTTCCAGTCATGACTAAAAATGTTGACATCAGTCACTTATTATTTCTTGTCAAGTGACACTGTTACAAATAATAATTTTCACTTTTAAGTCATTCGATGTAACCTGGTTAAACTCATGACTTGTAACACCCATCCATCCATCATCTACCACTTATTCTGGTCAAGGTCATGGGGCAGCCTAAGCAGAGAAGCCCAGACTTCCCTCTCCCCAGTCACCTGCTCAAGCTCCCCTGGGGGTCCCCCAGGTGTTCCCAGGCCACCCAAGAGACATAGTCGCTCCAGCATATCCTGGGTCTGCCTCCTCCCAGTTGCAGCTAGTTTTGGCAACAGGGGATTGGACCACCTAGACCCCAGCATTCGGCTGCCACCCAAACCACACAGCACCAGACCCTTATGACCCTTCCTGCAGGTGGTGGGCCCACATAAAGGCATAGTCAAGGGTCTTTTGAATAACTCTTAGTCTGACCTGTCACCTAGGACCAATTTGCCTTGGGAGACCCTACCACCAGTGAGTCGCTCCCAACATCATAGCTCCTAGGATCATTCAGGCATGCAAACCCCTCCCCCACGATAAGGTGGCAATTCAAGGAGGGGTATTTGTAACACTTGAAAACAAATATTACCAGAGAAGTTCCCCAAATGATAAATAATAAAACAGCTCATCTGTCCCATTTCAGTCAATCAAGCGAGCTTGTTGAATAAAACAAAATGGATGAGCTTCATATGCTCCAGTCCAAAAAGCTTTTGATCCATTTGCCTCAACACAAAATCACACAAACAAAGCAGATGTTGAAGTCTGGAAGAAATAAATTCAAATGTCCAGACCTTTAACCCCTTTGAAAACCACTAGTCACAAGCCATTCATCAAAGCCTGGCTGGTTGTATTTTTATTCCAGTTGTGGCATAAAACATCCAGCAACAATGTTGAAACCTGGGGTCAGTATAACAAGAAATACAAAAACTGAGACTGAAATCAAGGTCCCTCCACCAAATATTGATTCCTGAATTCTCCCTAAGTTCAAGCCTTAATATTGGTTTGTTAAAAGTCTGAGTGAGTTTTGTCCAAGGTTCTGCCTTACACTTTTCTTCTTTAATCTGGCCAGGTGCTACTACTGCAAACAGATGAACACCTTCTATGTGGAAAATCTATGTGGGAATTGGAAATGTTGTCAGAGTTTTCTAGAATAAACAAATGAAGCAAAGAAAAAAGTTTACTGTGCTTAAATGTATGAAACTACTTATGATTATTGCTACAAAAAAAGAAAGATGCAGGACACTCCAATGCGTAAGCAACTTACCAAACTGTCAATAGAGTCTTATTATCTGTAGTATCTGTAGTAGATGTAGTGACATCAACAACCCAGTCCTTCTCTCAAAATCAACTGCACAAGCTGTTTGTTCATTCACTGTATTATGACCTAAGGCTATGTTTTAAAATCGAGGAATGACAGAGTGAATAAGTTAATATCTCGTCGTCCTGACCCCCTTTTCCTTAACCTTAAAACAGAAGGTTCATGTGTAAATGTAATGCTCAGGGTGACCCCCCCCCCCTTGTTCCTAATGAAACTGAAACAATGGAAATTACCTCAGTGTCTGTCTTCATCATGTTGGAAATGGACCTTGGAGGGGGAGAAACATTAGGAAAACTCCCTTGAGTCATAATTAAGGGCAGAAGCAAACCTTTATGGTCATATGTGATGGAGGACTTATTTGTATCTGCTGCCCACAGCGATGTAGTTCTTCATTATGGTCCTGTTCACACCTCGCATTCACTTTTGCCCTGGAAAGTCGCATGCAGCCACATGTGGACCACTCTCATGTCACTCAGCTCAAATATTTTGAAACCATAGACTGTATATATATGACTGTACAAAGTGACCGTGACATCACTCATTAGTTTCTGAAGGACCGTTTTGAGGCCAATCGGGTTGTCACTTCCAGGACGACATCTTGGAGCCAAAAACAGGACGTAACAGGATGCAGCTATCTGAGCGTTCATGCCAGGGGACTCATGGGAAAGCTAATATTAGCTGCTAGCTTATTGATACAGGAAAACTTCACCATGCAGTGTCAAACAAAGTCATATTATGGTGTTGTTAGTGTAAACACTTACCCACAGCTGCAGTCGAGTGTATCTCATGTATAACTATGCCCATATTGAATAAATAGAAGACTTCACTAGTGAGCTGTTACTATAGTCACATGGCAATCAAACCCCAGCATGGCAGTGATTTGTTTGATTTTTTGCAGAATATCTTATTAATGGAGAAAAAAGTTAAAGATGGACCACCATGTTATTTATTAGAGGGTTTAAATAAGATGTTTGAGACCATAATGACTCATGACAAAAATTTCTTCACTTAGTACTGTATTTTAAGATAGAAGTCCAATGTGTCTCTATGGGAAAAAGGCTTCTTGGAACCGGACGAACAGTTCCCCATCGGCCAAGCAGCGGTATTACTACTTAAAGTTACTTCTGCGTCAGCCTCACTGAACAGCCCCGATCATTGCCCACTGTTTGAAACACATTTCCTCAGATTCTTCCAGTTGACTGAAGACACTTTGAAGAACAGAATACTCATTTGACAGTCAGTAGATTTACATGACACCAAATTATTGCTTTAGTCCAACAAAAAAAGTTGCTGTAAGCATGTTACCTTGACTGAAATCGAAGTTTTAAAAGTTGGACTGCAGTAGTATGGCCAGATAATGAGACACACAATCGAAAGCATCAAATACTGACTGGTAGTGGAACAGTATGTGAAAAGGTAAACGGAGGAGTATTTTATCGGGAACCTTTAGACGGCTATTCGAAACAAAAAATCACTGCCATGTAATGTGACAAATGATGATCAGACTCAGTGCTTCCATTGACAAAATAATTCACATTCTCCTCATGTCAATGAACATCTTGTCCTGAGAGATTTTTATTATTTTTTCTTTTACACCCCATGACAAACGTACTGCTGTTGCATACTGACTGTCGTTGAACAGCCACCTCTTATCAATATAAACTGTTTGATGCAAGTGAAAAGTATTGACACAGAGATAAGATAAAAGTAGTAAAACTGTGGTTCTTTTTTAGATGAAAATTAAGATGCTGATGCACAATGATTGTCCAGTGGAATCATGTTTTAACATTTACTTCATGCAACTTTTTAGGCTTAAAATAAGGCAGTGCTTGTTTTAGTGGGTGACACTGATGTAATATTATGGATGGTAAAAACACTAAACAAGGACAATATAAGAAAAAATAAATCTTGAATAGATATTGCATCAGTAGCAACACAAATGTATCCAACAAACGGGCATTTTTGGATTTTCTCTTGCACTTAAACTGTCAAAGCAACAGCTATTGTAATAATCACATTAACAAGCTGCTCAATATCTCCAGCGCACACACTCTTCAAAACCTAACACACTTCTTTCACCTCACAAGAGACCACAGCTGCTGCCTGAATAGGATCTGAAGTAGATGGCTGTTATTAAAGACAAACACTTTGGATTACAAGTGAACTCGCACGGGCAGAAAAATCAACCTGTTGTCAAACCAATCAATCTGTCTGAGGGCAAAAATTGAACCGGCTTTATATCTCCTGACACCTTCCTAATTCAGTGTAAGCTCAAATCTGAGCTCGATGACAGGCGTAAACTGTAGGAGAAAGAAAGCTGATGAGAGATGAGAACACGGAGAAGGAATTACAAAAGCACACACATGGACATGAACACAACAAACAGCAGAAGGAACTAGAATCTGCTCAAACAGGCCTGGAAGAAAAAGACAGATACACAAAAATATGAACAAATATGTATTAAAGGTCTGCACACATCAAACAAGTAATCAAATAAACTTCAAATCACTGCTGACACACACACAGCACAGTATAGTTGGCATAGTTACTATACTGTCTCTGTCACACACACACACACACACACACACACACACACACACACACACACACACACACACACACAGAGCATAACCGTGATTCTCCGTCTGATGACCCCTAAGCGGCACGTGAGCGAAACGGAGAACATCCTCTCCCTCTTTCTCTCTTCTTTCTTTCTCTTCTTCTACCTTTCTTGCCCCCCTCCTCCCTCGCTTGCTCCTCCCCCTCCTCCTCCTCCTCTTCTTCCTCCTCAGTCAGACATAGTGTGAGCCCACAGGATGGAGATAGAGGGAGAAAGAGCGACAGAGCTGTAGCGGAGCGTTGGCCGGTCACATGGCAAACGGGAACGCGAGAGAGAGAGACGGAGAGCACCAAGTCGTTCCTCTGGAGGGGAAGTGATTATTTGCTCTCTGTGATGTTCACCTCTGTCTCTTACTCTTGTTGCTCAAAATCTACCCTCCCTCTCCTCTCTCTCTCTCTCTCTCTCTCACTCTCTCTCTCCCTGTGTGTGTGTGAGTGGGATGTAGTGTGAAATTAAGCTGCCTCCTCTCTCTTTCTCTCTCTCTTTTTTTTCCTTTTTGGTTTACTCACATGTACTGCATATACTGTTTCCTTTCTGCTTTCTCCTTTTTCTTTAAAGTTTTCCTGATCCTCTTTGATTATTTGATATATTTTGTGTTTTTGGAATATTGTACTTCCACCACTCTTGCATTTTATCATCATCTCTGGGTTTCTTTCATCTATTATATATAGGATTAAATTACAACTCCAATCAGTTGTTCTTAGTAACACTATTATTAGCTATGTATGAGTAGAACACGTCAGTACACAGAGTCTGTTATGCATTTACATAATTCATGATGTGATAAAACTTTTTGAGATATGCACGGTCCTTCCTTTAAATATGCAGAGTCCAATCTGACCAATCTGCCCGTAAAATAACTTCTGGACACTTATTTGTCATGTGGTTCAAGCATAAGTAAAGAAAAAATAATCATTTGAGTCAGAGAGAAACTATGGCAATCAATCCCAAAAATGTCAACCTTTTTTTAAAAAATTCATATATATTACACTTGGAAATTCCCTGTTTGAGTCACCACCCTATTGTAGAGGAGCGGTTTGCGTACCTGAGTGATACTAGGAGTCATGTTGTCACAGGCAATTCGCTCCTGGTAGGGTCTCCGAAGGCAAATTGGTCCTATAGGTGACAGGTCAGAGTGATTCAGAAGACCCTTATGACTATGCCTTCCTGTGGACCCATCACCTGCAGGAAGGGTCATATGGATCCGGTGTTGTGTGTTTTGGGTGGCAGCTGAAGGCAGGGGCCCAGGTGGTCTAATCCGCCGTAGCCAAAACTAGCTGGGAGAAGCCCTGGAGCAGACCCTGGTCACCCTGGAGGGACTATGTCTCTCGGATGGCCTGGGGGTCCCCCCACAGGAGCTGGAGCAGGGGGCTGGGTAGAGGGGAGTCTGGGTTTCTCTGCTTAGGCTGCTGCCCCACATCCCTGACCAGGATAAACGGAGGATGATGGATGGATGGATTATTTTACAATATTAAAAACAAGACAAAAAGACACAAAAAACTTAAACCACTCCATCTTTTCCTGGACATTTCTTTGTCATGAAGGACAAACATAAGTAAAGGACAAAGAATTATTTGAGTCAGAGAGAATCTGTCATTCAGCGAGCGATCCCAATAATATCAATCCTTTTTATTCCTTCTGTTATCTGCTTGTATTATTTAATAATTACTTGAGTAAATGTGCTATTATTATTCTGTGTTTGTATTGTAATGTACTTTTATAACTTGTTTTATGTGCCATTTATTTTATTTTAGGATTTCTTTGAATGTTGATGAATATACACTTTTATCTCTTTTATCAAATAAATAAATAAATGAAATGGGGTCATTAGTTGGTGCTACAGTAGTTTTCAACTAAATCAATTAACAGAGGTTTACATCCCTGCTGAACCTGATGATACTTATTATTTTTGCTTCATCTGACCCTATCCTCTGCATCTGTTTCTCTCACACCAACTGGCTGCAAGTAATCTTTCTTCATATCCATCTATAAACAGATGAAATTATTATCTAAAATTAATAAAATGTATAAAACATAATATGATTTTTGATTAAAACATAACACTGGTTGCAATTGCAATTACATGTTTCCAACAGGGTTAGCATAGCAGGCATTATTATGTAACATTTTCCTAAAAAGACAATCTAAGCCCTGCCTTCTCTATTGTGTCATTTTCCTCTGGTTTTGTTGTGCCTGGGATGTTTCTTTGCATCAACCTTCAGGCCAGCGGTATTCAACCTTTGCCACAAAGCACTGAGACACTACACGTTTTCTTTCCAAGCAGTATCGTCAGCAGGTGATTTCACTAAATTCCTTCCCAGTGATTGTTCTTCAGTGAAAACACTTGTTTTAGTGAGTGGCAAGGGGAAAAAAGCTGTATTGTCTTTGCCCTTTGTGGCGATGGTTGAACACCCCTACTTTAGGTAGTGATTTTGTAACTCCAGCGCAGATTTGCACATTTTCTCAGCACTGTGTCAAACAATGGAAATAGGTCTGGCAGAACCCACTGCTCTTCTGGAATAAGTGAAAAAGTTTTCTTTGTTCTTTGTCAAATTCTTTAAACCCAATCAGGCTCATTTTGCGTGTCACGGAGCAATAGTGCCAGGAGAAATGTTGCCTTTCTTGCGTAGAAAGAAATGTGCTTAAGTAATAAAATGCCTGAATGAACAACTTCATACAAAAGATAATTCCACTTAAAAAGACATGTTTTTGTCAAAACTTTCCATTCTCAGGTGCAGATGCAGCTCAGAGGTTGTTCTTTCATATAATGAGGAGGACTTTCAAAGTGGTAACATGCAGATAGAAGGAAGAAGAATGTCAGTCCTGGTACTGCACAATACTTATAGAGTTAGCAACTGTAGCTCATGTAACCACAGGATAAGGAGAGACAGCCTCCATTTTGGATTCCTTCAACATCTGATACAGGTGAGACAAGGACAGACATACTAGCTTCACAACTGTGGTCGCATGTTTGATCATTTATATCAATCCACCACAAACAGTTGGCTACCAGCTGGTTTCCCATCATAGACGGGACATTTAAGAGTTAAAAAAGCTGCTCTGGATTATTCTAGTCTTCTCATTTACTGCTCTACTCTTCAAATGGTCCAGTTCAGTCCAGACAGGCCTCTCATCCTGATACCTGGAGCAGAGAGTACAGGCTTCAGTAGCATCAGGACTTCATTCCTTCCACAACATTCCAATACAAATTAGCACAGTTTACATTTTTAATGGCATGGATGTGTTTCTATCTTTCAGAACATAACCACAGCAAAATAACTGAAGAGTAAAATAAAACCAAGAAATGCAAAATACTTCCAGTCACCCACATACAGTATGTCACTGCATGTCGCTATGTTTGTCATTTCATCCTCTTTATTATTTTTAACACAAAATAATATGATTATTTCTCCACTTCTCCAGTTTGTCCCTCAAACTCCCATTTTAACCTCCCTGACTCCAAATCATCTTCCAAAGAGTGCTGAATTCTCTCAATCCACCACTAGGTCTCCCAGAGAATATCTCGCTCTCAGTGTCATGGTAACGTTGCCAATGGG
>JAQQAE010019831.1:0-10834 GCA_029823295.1 Pseudamia nigra | reverse complement strand
TTTTTACATTCTGTCTCTCAAGCTTGATGTGTACCTATGATGAAAATTACAAACCTCTCTTATCTTTTTAAGTGGGTGAACTTGCACATTTTTACGTTTCCCAATACTTATTGGCCCCACTGTAAGTTGGTCAACAACCATGGTCAGTTTTAAGTAAAGTGATTCTGACCCTTTCAGTCTGTTGACACAGCAGGCATGTGGACGTGATTATCCATCGTTTTTGCTTTAATTAGAATGGCTGTTCTTGACTTACTTCGTCCTCTTCAATCCTAACAGAGACACAAAGTTTTCCACCAAACTCAGTTCTTCATAAGCTTCATAATCGGCTCCCGCAACAAGTCTTGCTGTTCATATTCTTCTTGACTGGTTCTTTGCCATCATTTTTTCAGCCGTCCTCATTTTTTGGACCCTGGGGGTTCCACTCTAGGGCCTGCCTCGTCAGGTTTCCTGAGGGTGTGCCTGATCCACCTCCAGTTTGTTCTACGCATCTACTGTTTTACACACATACTACTTGATCACATTAATAATGTCTATCTGATGCATATTGTTTCACAGTACTTATTTTAATAGGCATTATTCTGTTTTAATAGGGAATTTCATCCATTCATCATCTTCCACTTATCCTAGTCAGGGCCATGGCAGCAGCCTCAGCAGAGAAGCCCAGACTCCCCTCTCCCCAGCCACCTCTTCCAGCTCCTCCGGGGGGTCCCCCAGACATTCCAAAGCCAGCCGAGAGACACAGTGCCTCCAGCTTGTCCTAGGTCTGTCCCAGGGCCTCCTCCTAGTTGGAGCTAGTTTTGAAATCAAGGGATTGGACCACCCAGACCCCCGGCTTCGCCTGCCACCCAAACCACACAGCACCAGATCCTTACGACTTTTCCTGTGGTGGGCCCACAGGAAGGCATAGTCATAAGGTTCAACGTAGCTCCTAGGATCACTCAGGCACACACACCCTCCGCCATGATAAGGTGGTGATTCAAGGAGGGGTTAATAGGGAATTTTAATTTTTATATTTATACTTCAACTCGCTATTTTCTATTTGGATTGTTCGATTAATGTATATTATCAGAGCTCATCTTGTAATATACAATTTTGGTACTTTCTTCCCTTTACCTTGTATTGTATTCTGGTGTGGAGCAACTGTGATCAAACAATTTCGTCTGGGTTTAATAAAGTATTTCTGATTTTAATTCCATTTACTCTTACTCCGCTACATTTGAGATGAAAGCAGGTGTACTTCTACTCAGTTACATTTGACCACAAATAAAGCAAATTAACCAAATGAGTAAACTAGGCAACAAAATGAGCAAAAATTATCAAAAAGACTCACAAAAATGAACAAACATGAGACAAAATGAAAAACAAATTAAATGCTAAACTACCAAATAAATGAACTAAATAATCCAGAAAATTAACAAAATGGAACAAAATAATTAAATCAATCCTAAAATATAAAACATAACATTAACAGATTAATAAAGTACCTTAAAAGCTAAAATAACAAGCACAAATGAAAAATAGAATCAAGAAAACAAAAAACAAAACAAAAACAAAAAAATGAATAAAAATGATTAAAAAATAATGAAGGAAATTAACAAAATGACCAAAATACCCATTTGCATACATTGTGCTACAATAAATTCCACATAATGAATTTACTCACTGCTTGAGTAGTTTTGTATAGGATACATTTTTATGAGTACTTCTACTTGAGCTATTCTGATTATAAAATACTGTAACAATACGTTCACTGGAGTACTGCTTCTGTGTACTCTGCACATCAATTTGTCAAAATTGACAAAAAAAAATAAAAATTAGAGGACCACATCATTATAGGTTCCACGACACAACAACGTTTGATCGGGATCATGGTGATATTCTGGACTCTGCTCCTTTTGCTGCTTGTCCTCCTTGTTTATCATTTAGTTCAATTTCTTGACTAGTTCATGCCTTGTTTAGTTCAATTTGTTCATTATTTATTTTTGTTGTTGTTCAACTTGGCTCTTTTCATTCCTCACTACCTTTGTTTCTGCTCATTTTCTTGATTATTTTTTCTTATTTGTT
This sequence comes from Pseudamia nigra, assembly GCA_029823295.1. Lineage (NCBI taxonomy): Eukaryota > Metazoa > Chordata > Actinopteri > Kurtiformes > Apogonidae > Pseudamia > Pseudamia nigra. Next base: position 8,770 of record JAQQAE010019831.1, on the reverse strand, counting down.
GCTTATTTTGCTAATTCTGTTTATCATTTACTTCCTTGACAAACGTACCTACACTCAATGTTCAGTATTTGTGCAGTAGATGATTATTTCAACTGAGCCTGTGATGTTTTTTGTTCAGGAAACAGTGCCATCTAGTGGACGTAGAGAGGGACTGACGTGGCACTGGACAAACCTGTTTGTGTAGCAGGTAAACACGCATCATTACAAGAACCTGCGAGTTGAATAGAGTCTGAACAGTCACAGTGGAGTGAATCATTAACTCAGGAATCACTGTGTCACAATGAAGCTGGAACCACGGACTTTACTGTAAACAACCACATTTCTAACATTTTCTGCAAGCATTACTTTGAAAATCTAAAATATAATCAGATGTCATTTAAATCTGTTTGGTTTATTTTGATTTTGTGCACTCGATGAAACATAAATTAAAAATATTGAACCAAAAAATGAGCAAAATCATGAAGGAAATTAACTGTTGGCTAAGAAACTGAATATCGTCACCCTCTTAAAATAATTGCCTAAGTCATTTTTTTACAAAAATTATTATTTTTTTGCCTAAATCATCTCCTCATGATGCTGCCCACCTCTAGTAAAATTTCCTACATCCTCACAGTCAAACAGATTGTGGCATTCTGTTTTTTGTGTTTCCTGAAAAATCTGAAAAAAATGACTTAGATTATTTTAAGAGGGTGACGATATGCAAGCAGTGTGAGAGGACAACATGGGTTAGGGAGCAGGTGTTCACACTGGGCTCGGAGCTAATCCCAGCCAACCAGCAGTGCCTTTGCTTCTGCTCTTCACTGTTCGCTCCCTGCACAACAAACTTGACAAGTGAACAGACAGGGTCATGCTTGTATTTACAGAATCGTGGCTCCGTCGACATCTCCCAGACTCAGCGATGCAGCTGGAACGAATGATACCGTTGCGTAAGGACAGTGAGGCAACTAGCTCCAGTACGAGTCTGTGTGCAAGGACCAGCCTTTTCATCTGCCAAGAGAATACGCTGTTGTTTTTGTTGTGGCTGTTTATGCACCTCTGAGTGTTTGTGCTAAGGCTAAGGCTAATGAAAGCCTTGGAGCTGTGCATGACGGCATCAGTGAGCTTCTGACCAAACATCCTGAAAGTTTTATTGTTCCATCCATCCGCTGATCTGGGTCCGGGTCGCAGGGGCAGCAGCCTAAGCAGAGAAGCTCAGACTTCGCTGGGCCCAGCCACGAGACACAGTCCCTCCAGCGTGTCCTGGTCTGCCCCGAGTGGCAATTTCGTTGGACATTTTGAAGTAACAAACACCGCACCCAAAGGAGAGCCTGGCCTCCTCCGGATTGCCTGGCCTCCTCCGGATTGCCTGGCCTCCTCCGGATTGCCTGGCCTCCTCCGGATTGCCTATCCCCCCCAACTGTTCAAACCCAGTCACGCTGAACACTGGCTGTCCTCAAAGCTGTTTCCACTGCTTACACACACATTCAGGGACAACACGGTTATTGAAATTACAGATGATGGTACCACAATGGTAGAACAGACAAATCAATGTACATCAGGTGACCCTGCAGGTTTTCTTTCCATCCAGCAGATTTTACTGATTAGCTCCTCCCCCTCGTTACTGATCAGTGAAATCAGCTGCTTTAGTGACTGCAGCATCAAAGCTGATGAATAGTTTCCTTCCACAGGCTGCGAGGTTGAATAAACAATAATCCCTCTTCATTCTGCTGCTTAATTGCACAGACACTTTAAATAATAATAACTCTGGGCACTGGCCACTTTTATTCTTAGTCCCATTTTTTAAATTTTAACATGGCATGTTGTAAATATTTTTATTGTTTGTATTGGGACTGGACTGTTTTATTTCCTTATGTGTGAATGTTTAGTTCTATGAGATGTTCCGGTATTTTCCTGGGAAACGTGTTTTTTTTTTTCATTTTGCACTGTATTGCTGTTTGATATGTATTAACCAAATGAACAAAAATGAACAAAACGTACCAAGTAATCAACAAAAATAATTGATAAAATCAACAAAAAATTTAAAAAAATTAAACAAAATACAAAGTTTGCAAAATGACTAAAAATGGGGGAAAACGGAATCAGAAACATTAAAATTAACAATATAATAATCAAGAAACCATGACCAAGAACTGGAAAGCACTTGGAGAGCGCAAACCTCTGCCAAGGCAGCTCATTTCCCCATATGTCATTATGAATTCATGTGTCCAGGTTTTAGCGCTGCAAAGCTCCACATGTTGAATTACTACTATATTTAACTACAAAAGAGTGGTGTAAGATATTTTCAGGTGAGTATATGCTGGATTAAAATTAAAATCTGTTGATTTATCGAGGTGAAGCCTATTTAGAGATTTCGGATCACCACCACCAAAATCTAATTACTTGTTCCATATTCCATTTCTGATATCTCCTGAAAATTTTATCAAAATCCATCTGGAACTTTTTGAGTTATGTTGCTAACATGTAGAAAGACAGACTAATGCCGGCGAAAACATAACCTCCACTTTGCTTGGCAGAGGTAAAAATCAAAATGAATGAATAAGGAAATGTACAAAAGAATCATAAATTGATGTCAGAGTAATTAAAACACACATATTAAAATCATGAATGTGGCACTGATCTCGGATGACTTTGAATGTGTTTCTACATTCTCACGTTCAGGGAGTTGGACTTGTCAAACAGACGTGTAACACATAGTATTTATAATTACTGTCTTCATTTTTAGAACGCCGCTGCTTGAAAGAGCGAGAAATGTAAACAGAGCCATTGTCAATTAAAGTAGCCGCACCTGTGCTCGACTGTAAAGGAGCAGTGCAACTACTTTCACACAGTATTGAGTAAAAGTATCTGTGTCATGGGTTCAAATTGTTCCCCGGCTTTTTCAGCTACAACCCTGTTAAATGCTGTTCAGCTTTAATGTTATCTTCACAAATTTACAGGTTACTCATACCATTTGAAAACCATTTTTTGTTGATGTCCTTGAATATGCTGTTTTTTCTAAATTGATTAATTATTTTCATCATCTTTACTAATTTTCTTGATTATCTTGTTTATTTCTGATGATGATGATTTATTCAAACTTGTAATTTCCATCCATCCATCATCTTCCACTTATCCTGGTCAGGGTGGTGGGGGCAGCAGCTGAAGCAGACAAGCCCAGACTTCCCTCTCCCCAGCCACCTCCTCCGGCTCCTCTGGGGGGACCCCCAGGAGTTCCAAAGCCAGTGGAAAGACATAATCCCTCCAACGTGTCCTGGATCTGCTCAAGGGCGTCCTCCCAGGTGGAGCTAGTTTTGGCAAACGGGGATAGGACGTCCCAGACCCTGCCTTCGGCTGCCACCCAAACTCACACAGCACTGAACCTTTATGACCCTTCCTGCAGGTGGCGGGCCCACAGGAAGACATAGACATAAGGGTCTTAGTCTGACCTGTCACCAAGGATCAATTTCTCTAGGGAGATCCTACCAAGGGCAGATCGCCCCCAACAACATAGCTCCTAGGATCATTCAGGCACGCAAACCCCTCCGCCATGATAAGGTGCCGATTCACGGAAGGGCATGTAAGTTCTGAAAGCAGCATTCTGTCAGCAGATTATCAAGTTGGGTATGTGAGCAGTGGCAGGTATGATGGCACACATCCATGTATTTTTATTGCAGAGGAGTGTCTTGAAACCAGATCTTGCATGTACAGGTAACAGTGTAACGAGAGATGAACACAGTCATATGATGATTCATTCTGATTGGTGTTAAAGTTAAACAGCAGCAGTGCACTGTGCTGATGTAGCTTCTTTATGATTGAGTCAAGAAAATGTAAAAAAAAAAGGATGTAAAGAATCTCATCAAAGTGTGAGACAATCTCCAGTCTGTGTTTCTCTCACTGCATATTTATTCCAAGTATGGCAGTATTCTGAATTAGACAGGTGCCGTGTAAACAGAATAATCTGCTGGATATTCTGAATTAGTCTTTTATTTCAGAATAGATAGTTTTCCAACCAAAAGAAGTCTTTCAACATGTACACAGTGAATACAGGACACAACAGTCCTTTCTGGCAGAAATGGACATTGCAAAGACGAGTTTCTCATACCTAGTTGAAAGGACAGTCACACTGGCCCCAGGGAAGACCTGGGACTGGGACTCCATGGGGACGGACCGGATGATTCCACCCCCAGTGGACACGGACAGTACTACAGCTTTGACACTTCCACATTTGACTCACAGTGCAGCTACAGAGGTTGCCACCTGGAACAACCAAAAACCCAAGCAGTGATGCACTGAAATAGAATGCAAACAGGGTAAATGAATCACACCTGTGCACTCTCGGCTGTATGATCATGTTGTGTTGGAATTCTGTATGTATTCCAACAGCATGGTGCCACCGAGCCAGGAAACCTAAGCAGGGTTTCCAAAGTTTGATCCATTGCACCTTTAACTGGTGAAACAGAGCTGCAGTTGCAACCCACACATTTGTAACCACTGTGTGATGATCATGAGTCAAACTGGGCTGCAACCGTGGCTCTGGTAAGAGCAAAGGAGATGGACTGTGCACCTACTGATCCAGTTGGATGCAGAAGTCTGAATTACTGAGTTCCTTATTGCAAATTTCAACTGGAACGCCCCCTCAAGTTGGAATTCCAATGCAGAAAGTCAGAGCAAAAACACCATCTCTGACTTTATAATTCAATATGGCTGCCACTTGCACCACTTGAATGACCACCGCTAATTTCTGTTGTATTTGTTTTACATCAGTCATACACATTGTACTGTTTATTTTTTGTCCACTGCATGTTACTACACTGTTTGTATATGTAAAATGCCGTGTACAGTTGTTATCAAATAGAATGCATGGGTTCGGAAGTTGTCTATGCTCCGAATGAGCCGACTTTCCAGCACACATCCATGTTTTTCTGACTTTGCAGCTGGAATGTGATCAGTTCAGAGCTTACGTCATTCCCGGTTTAATCCCGTCAGTCTGTGTCCACCGTCTTTACCCAGAGTTTCAGCTTAAGTCTTTTCCTTGTCTCGTCATGTTGTCTTGCGCTGTCACAAGAAGACAATATCAATAAAGTTGAATCCCAGTTCCGAGTTCCAGTGTAAATGGAACCATATGTTATTTGTTAACAACAAATGGTGCTCACAGAGCCAAGCTGTGGATAGATACTGCTCCTGCTCTAACTGTTTACTTCCCTCCCAAAGCTAACGCTAACCTAGCCCTTAGCCATCTATGTAGTGAGAATAACAATCTAAGGAAGTCTGGCACACTATGATGTAATACAGTGACTTCTCCATTAGATTTCTAGGAGATAGGATAGGTATATCTCATTTTTGTGTTTTCTGGCATATTTAAGATGAAAATTCACCATTGCAACATGGTAGATAAGTCAGAAAACACAGAAAAGCATTTTAAATTATGACAAAGGAGATCCTGTGGAGATACTGTAGAGCAGCTGAAATCCTACATCAAGAACGTATGTGAAACCAGTTCTCCGTCAACGTGACACCAGTTGACCTCAGTTCGCAAATGCTTATATAATGTTTAATGAAAGTGATGCGACAGTGTTCACCATCAGTTTGTTTACATGCACAGATTCAATGAAAGATCTATTTCGCTGGACTACTGTCTTTGTCCTAATACACATGGGAGGGATTTTTTTCTTGAAATCACTCTTTTAGCTTGTTCGTATTGGGCTGTTTTTGGTTGACCTACAATACCCAACAATAATCAATAACAAGCTAGTGATTGCAATACTGCCACCGTCCTTCTGTTTACCTTTGTACATGCTGTTCAACTTCCGGGTCATGATTTGGCACAGAGCTCTGTGCATGTGTGTGACATCAGGCAGCATGACGGTGGGGAGACCCCTCGGCTGCTGCAGGATGCCATTGCATGGGCTGCGAGGGCCTATTCAATGCTGCTTGCAGCTTTAATTATTTTGCAGACTTTTTTTCCTTCAATTTCTTTCTTACATTGTTAATTTTCATAAATATACTACTTATTTTTACTTTGACTCATTGTGCAATTTTTGTTGCTGATAAAAAAATAACAGTCTGGGTGAACAGCAGCCTTGTTGGAGGTATGTGCTCTCTGAGTGCACTCTACATATATATGCAGTTGATCTTCTATGACATGAAGCTGGACCCCTTTAAATTTTGCTGGGGAGGCAGGGGATATTGCTAACTACTGTATGTTTGCTTGTTATTTTCACGCAGCAGCTAAAACTTTTTGGAAAAGGATTTTTGGAAATCTCTCTCCATTCTTGCATAAAACACTTGACTGAATATTTCCTGCCGACATGTCTTCATGTTTGCTTAAAAGGTCATCCTGTCACTGTTCTCTTCTTCGTCTGATCCGAACCTAATCTGCATCACTCCTCGAAGGAGGGCCTGTCCTGTCTGAAGCGCCGGAGTGAGGCTGCAGAAGCGAAACGCTGGCATAAGGACAAAAGGAAGCATTCTTATCGTGGGCTGTTGAACCTTGCGCAGGCCGTTTGGCCCTGGGCGCTGTGTGCTGTGCCTGATGCAGGAATGACATCAGACTGGTTTGGAGCAGCACCTCAGCTCATGTGTGCAGGGAGTCACCCTCGTATGCATGCCAAGGCAATCAGGTGCTTTGTTTCAGCATGCACAAAGGGACAGAGTATGACTGGATGTGTTCTGTAGTGATACTGAGCCGCTGCAATTAAAAGACAGTAACAGAAAGTCCCCTTCGGTCATGTGTCTCTGGATGTCACTGCAAAGCGTAGCAGGCAGCTACTTCAGTTTCTGCGTTCTGGTGAATTTTTCTCTTTACTGGATGTTTGTGAAAGGAACAAAAATATCAAAAATAATCAAGCAAATAAAGAAAAAAAAAATGCAATATAAACAACTAATAAATGAATCACTGCTATGAACTGGCGACTCATGCAGGCTGTACCACACCTTTGCCTTTAGTCAGCTGGGATAGGCTCCAGCACCTTCCACAACCCGTGCGAGGATTACGGTGTAGAAAATGAATGAATAAATGAATCAAATTGAACAAAAAGGAGAAAAATTCCCAGAAATGTCCATGCAGATTTTAAGAGAAGAATGTAAAACTGCACGGGGTACGCATCCCAAAAGCCTGATGAGGAAGAGGAGGGCATGGTGCTGGACCGGTCCAATGCATTTGTCTTCAACAGCCAACATGTAGAGCATCTTGAAACATTAAATTAGGCAACAAAAACCCCATGCTCTTAAAGGTATGAATGAGACAAAATGACATCTTATCATTTGTCTTCAGTCCATAAAAATGTTAAAAGAGCAAAAAGACAATATTAAAAAATGTTTTCCTGTATCAACTGGAATGTGTTGCAAGAATCAGAATAAAATGTATCTATGCTGAAAACACAATGCATGTCGTGGCGTGAAGCAGCAAATTCTATGTTATTGTAACACAAGTCACAGATGACCGTTTTCAGCTTAATATTCAAAGTCCTAAATGATATCACAGCATAGTCAAAAAGTTTTCAGATCTGCAAAATCATTAGCAAATTGTTTTTTTCCAACAATGCAAATCATAAATGGTCACTTTAACAATTCAACTTCATGATGTTAACAGCTAGAATATGTTTGAATAATGAAAAAATAAATATGGGCGTCAGATGCCCCAAGAACAGCCAAATTTTCCAGTTTTTTGTTGAAATTCATGCAGTTCAACTTCAATGAATATCTTGAAATGGCACCAAAGTGAAAGGTATGTGCTGAAGTGCCAGAGATTTGAAAAAGGTAAGATAAACCAAAACTGAAAAATAACGTACAGTTCAGAATTATACAAAAAGGCCTGTTTCAGGGAACAAGACATGGGTGAAAAACTTAAAAGCTGTTCTGCACCAAAAGAGGTTGATCAAGACTTAAAAGTTGGTACAACTAATTCCTAGAGACGTTCCAGGTTTGTTTGAGTCATTAAAACCCCCGGTGTCTGCATAAATGCAGTGTTGGAACATGCTGTGGTGCCATACCCTTGTGAGCACTATTTGAACAGTATTGTACTGCAGAAAACATTGTGTTGATATAAAAATGGTGAAAAAAAGGAACAAACCCAATGGAAGAGAGACAGACCATCATAACAATTAAAAATTCAGGTCTTTCCTACAGAAATTGCGAAGAAAGGAGTAAGCAAGATGGTGACGTTGGCTCTGTCTGACCTCTTCCTGTTTCTCCCAGTTCTCCCATTGCCTTTTGATGCCAACGGAAACTGTGCTCACTGACACCTTGAGTTTCTTTGCAATGTCTGTAGGAAACACATACAGTACATCTTTAAGTGTTATGATGGTCTGTCTCTTCCATTGTTAATTGCCTTTTTCTTGCCATTTCTATAGCAACACAATGCTTTCTGCAGTACAATACTGTTCAAATAATGCTCATGAGGGTATGGTACCACAGCATGTTCAACACTGCTTTTATGCAGACAGAGGGAGTTTTAATTAATCACCCGTAGGAACTGGCAGCACCAACTTTCAAGGCTTGATCAACCTCCATCGGTGCAGAACAGCTTAAAGGGCTGGTTTTGGACCTTTTTTAACCTCTGGCAGTTCAGCACTTACTTTTAAACCATTTCAAGCTATACTGCCTGGCCAAAAAAAAGTCGCCACCAACAAAACAGGTCACACACTCTAATACAGTATTTCATTGAATGCCTTTAGCTTTGATTACAGCACACATTCGCTATGGCATTGTTTCCTTAAGCTTCTGCAATGTCACAAGATTTATTTCCATCCAGTGTTGCATTAATTTTTCACCAACATCTTACACTGATGAT
>JAQQAE010019829.1:0-10835 GCA_029823295.1 Pseudamia nigra | reverse complement strand
TTATTATTACTTTTGTCAGATTCAAGTTATTTATGTGACCATTGTGGGTTTTTCTGTCATTTACAGAGGGGTACCAACAATTTTATCCACGTCTGTAAATAATTTTATTTTGTTTATTTGATTTGATTTTAAGACTACAGATACAGCTGCACACACTATTTTGCAGTATTTATTCTGTGCCTTTATTCTCAACCACCAGGGAGAACTGTTGCCTTTGTACATTACAGCATTTTCTTTAAATGTGGTGTTTTACCTGTGTTGTGATTATGCGATCTTCCTCAGCAGGCAGGAGGTGTTTGGGATTGATGCCAGAAAACATGGTTCTTCATCACCAGGGACTGGAGTTTGCATTCTGACTCTTATCAGTATTTAGGTTTTGGAAATATAAGTACTCAGGGTAAGATTAAGATAATCATGTGGTTCTGTGTAAACATTACTAAATATGCTAGCTATTTTTTTATTTCATTTTCTGTTTTTTAATATTAAATCAATACTTGAAATTGCATATCTAACAAAACACTTTCAGTGTTTAAATATAAAAATAAAAATCATTAAATGGCAGTTGTATAGCACCTTTCTACCCTATGGAACTCAGTGCTCTATACATTGCTTTTCATTCACCCATTCATACACTGGTGAACAGTCAACTTGGGATTCAGTGTGACAGATGTCACTGATCAGATCACTGAGGACAATTGTTTTTAGGAAAATGTCCCATACGGTACTTTGCCTTTAAAGAGATATGAACGTAAAGATCTCCGTGACAGATTAAAGTACTATGCTGTAGATTTAATGATCTAAAACATTTCTTGGTTCTCAACAGTGAGATGATGATACCTTGTCACTGTGCATAAATGTGCATTACCAACTCAGCATGACCAAAGGCATGAGCAAACTTTTTATCAATTTGTCAAAGTGCATCTGTTAGAGCTAGTGTCCATTCATTAAGTGCAGGCTGTTAACTGTGTTTTTAATAAACTGCACTGTCCTTTAGTGGCAAAAGCAGCAAAAATGGGGGTTATAATAATTAGGACCAGCCCTGATAGCAGCACTTTTTTCACTAACTGGATTGGTATTGTCTGAGTAGAGGGGTCTGGAGTATGTACACGTGCTGAGTATGTGATGGCAGAGAGACTCTACCCTTGATTGGTTGGGTATGTGCACATGTATTCATTTGCACTTGTGCAGATATGTATGTGAGGAGGAGAATGTGCTTCTGGCCTGCACAGTGTGTAACGTAACTGGTTTTCACACTCTTTATCCTCCATTCCTGCTAATCCCCTGTTGACCATTGGCACCAGCTTTGAATCTCCAGATCCTTGAGGGAATTATGGGGAGTGGAAAGGAAAAGGTTAAATGTGGATATGTGTTTAATGTGAAAATAAGAGGAGAAAAAGAAAAAAAAAAGCAGGGTCTTGTTGAGAAATTGAGAGAGGAGTCTAAGAGGGAAAGAAAAGAGCAGCTTTGAATTAAAGAGGCTCATAGTTGACTGCTGATGCCTGTTGGATACGAATGAAATGAAGTGAGTCCTTGGCCACATTAGTAGGAACCTGTTAGGAAGTTGACAGATGGAGAGCTAATGATGTGTATGCACAAGGGCAGGGCCTGTAGTTGTGAGTGAGACGATCTGTAGTGGCTGTCATAATACAGCTGAAAACCAACAGCTGGGGGAGGCGGAGGAGAAGGAGACAGAGGAGGGGCAGAGGAAAGAGCAGATTCACACTAACCCCAGAGAGCAAACCAGGGGTCTTTCTCATGTTTGATCTACATCTGGCTTCAAATGAAACATTTATTAGGTGTCTTAATCCACAGTATTACAGAAAAGAACATCAGCTATAATCAATGTGATCCTCATGTGTCTGTTATTCCCTCATGTGAGTCTCTGAACGCTGGTCTACAACAACGACAATGAAACTGGAAACACATGCACATACAGTACATTTGTGTCATTTCATGTATGGGAGGACAATCAAAACTATCAAAACCATTTTAATCTAATTTTAATCCTTAAACCGAGTCTCAATGCTCAAAAGGCTCTTTCAAGGTGGGGACACGTCTTCACATTGATTTTGAAAAGCTAAAATCCATCCTCATTGCTAAAAACAACTCAAATGTGAGTTCCTTTATGTAAAAATTATATTGTCCATTATTTTATATTTTGAAAATTTGCACCAATAGCTGCAAGCATCATGGTAAAATTACAGCGGGTTGTCTATGAACCAAAGGGTTAGCGGTTCGATCCCTGGCTTCTCACGTCCACAGGCCAAAGTGTCCTTGAGCAAGACACTGAACCCACCATTGCTCCCAGTGAGTGTCACTGGTGTGTGAATGGGTGAATGGAAAGCAGTGTAATGTGCTTTGCATGCCATAGGGTAGAAAGGCACTATGTAAGTGCAAGACCATTTATATTGTATATCAAATGAGATGATGCAGGTGCTTGAGTGGTCAAGCTGGTTTTGAGAGAAGTTCAAAGGGAATACTATTCTTAATATGGAAATTAAGCTTGAAAGAATGAATAGACATTGCCATTTTTACATAAATCTTTAGAAACATATTGGATCACTGGCTTTGTTTGTACTGTATTTAGAATACAGTACCAGAATGGCACTCAGCAGGGCACAGCCCTCCACCAAGGAGTGCACTGAAAAGATCTGGGTCAGGGTCGCGGGGGCAGCAGCCTTTGCATAAAAAGCCCAGACTTCCCTCTCCCCAGTCACCTCCTCAAGCTCCTCTGAGGGGACCCCACACATTTCTAGGCCTGCTGAGAGACACAGTTGCTCCAGCATGTCCTGGGTCTGCCCCAGGTCCTCCTCCCAGTTGGAGGTAGTTTTGGCAACTGGGGATTGGACCACCCAGGCCCCTGCCTTTGGCTGCCACCCAAACCACACAGCACCAGACCCTTATGACCCTTCCTGCAGGTGGTGGGCCCACATGCATAGTTTTAAGGCTCTTCTGAATCTCTCTTAGTCCTGACCTGCCATCGAGGACCAATTTGCCTTGGGAGACCCTACCAGAGGTGAATTGCCCCCAACAACATAGCTCCTAGGATCACTCAGGCACGCAAACCCCAGTCATATTTGACTGAATATACATTCAGAAATCCTTAGTTTTTACTTGGATCTGCTTGGAGACATTCATAGAAAGCCTTCTTAACAGTTTATTTTGGGCCTTTTTGCCTTTACTGATAGTTACAGTGAAGACAGACAGTGGGAGAGACATGCAGAAAAGGTTCTTGAACCCTGACTGCTGCTATGGTGGTCCATGTATGATTTTCTAGGAGTGTTGCAGTGTTAAAGAATGTACTAAAAAATTCCTGGGTCTGCCCTTTTAAATGGATCCATGGCAAACGTTGATGAGTTTCTGTGGCCCAAGCTCTATCCTTCCACCAAATTTTGTGGAAAGTGGCTCCGTAGTTTTTGCATAATCCTGCTAATAGACAAGCAAGCAGATGCTTGTGAAAACATAATCTCCTTGCTGGAGGTAATGAGTCTATACATTCATCTGTAAAAAAAAAAAAATCACACCACTGCTGAACACTAGAGCAGCCAATAGGTCAAATTTCCCCAATGCTTTTAATCACCCTGTTTTAATAAAATGCTGAAGCCCATCACATTCTGACTTCTCCTAAAATGTTGTTGATTTACAGTCACTATTGTTAAACAGTCTGTCCTGTCCTACTTGTCCATTGTGCGAACCAGACTATTTACTGGAGGATGCATGCGTTCAAATCACTCCAAGTGACAATGAACTATTTGTGAACTATTCTTCTCTTGGGCAGGTGAGCACGGAATGTAAAGCTGTTTGAATAGTGAAGACAACTTTGTCTGAGTTGTCTTCACTATTCAAACAGCTCTGGCAAACAACAGCAGGTTTGTTGTTCATGAAAAAAGCTGAGTACCTCAGTCAAACTCAGAACAAACAGACTTAATCTTGTGAACTCTCAAGTTACGTATTATGTTATCATGCGTAACAGTATCATGTTTACTGGTGAATCACAGGCTATATTTAGTATCAAACACACAATAATTAAGGGGACTGATGGGAGATGAACCCCATAAATCCAGATCCAAAATAGGAGACAGCCACTGGGTAAAATTTACCCCTAGTGAAATACAATCATTTCTGATTTTATTGTGTTCAGTGAGTCTAAGATTTGTACAACAGCACCTTTATGTGACTTGAAGATGTCATTTCTGACAGTTCGCAGCAGAAAAGAGATACCCATATACAAACAATAATTTAAAAATAACTATTCTACTGTCATTTTAGACTGATTTGTAGTGACAACCATGTATCTAGTGTTTAGATACTGTTATTATCAAATCTGAATGCAAACAGTACTCAAGTAAAAACATTCTTGCTTTACAATTTAGATTAATCAAATGGAAGTAAAAGTACATTATGTAGTACAAATTAGTACTGGATTTGAAGTGTGTCATAAGAAAGTGTATCAAAATATTGAATTTATTATACTTATTTATAAACGCCTAGAGATAATCGGCGATTATGATTGGCGCTATACAAATAAAGTTTGATTGATTGATTGATTGATTATTATATCCTCATATATTGTGTTTGAAGAGATCATTTGCACATGACGTCATCAATAAAGTGACACGCTCAGAACCAAAAGCAAAAATATATAGTATTGCACACTATTAAAACTTGGCTACATGTTCAAGCTCTGATTATTGCTATATTTGTTGCCTGTTTTACTCATTATTTCTTTCATTTTCTCATTTTGTTGCAAGGTATGTGGACTTTTTAGCTACTTTGTGCATTATTTGTAACTTACTTGTACTGTATGTTTTTGTTGATTTTTGCTCACATTGCTGGACATTTTCTTCATTTTAAGCTTAATGATATGGATACATATTATGGTTCTGTATACCAGTTGTACTAGCACTAGTGGTGTTTACTCTGTACCAACACTTCCCCTGCACATGACAACTAATGGTCTAAAGTGTGAGTGAGCTTTTGACTGGTAGTGTATATTGTAAAACCTGGTGGCTCTAGTATTAAGATTTGAATTTATTTTGCCCCTTGTGACACTAAATACTACTATAAATACTATAGTGGCAGAATATGTGTATGTAATAGTTTATAAAAAGAAAAATCATTACACTCAGGAGGTAATCCGTGACAGCATCTCCTTGGAGAGCTGCATGCCCAGAGGCAATGCCCCCTCTGTCAGGGTCTTTTCTCCCCCATATGTTCTCTTCAACAGACTGGATCGTAGTGTTACACTGATCTGCCCCCGGCCATCCTGTCTATAGGGACACGCACCTCATCTCTATCACCACGTCCTCTCCTTTCACTTTGCTCTCATTTTTTTACACCTTCCACTCCACTCCTCCGCACTCTCAGGCCAGTTTTTCCACCTCCGTACTTTCCTTCCCATCCACAGTCCTTCTCTCACCTCCCTCATGGTTTCCTCCTCTTTCTCACCCCCCGTCCCCCAACCCCATTTCTCTCACTCTTCAGCCTCCACATTTCCTCCTCATGCTCTAGTCTCTCATGAACTGGCCTTTTACCACTTTGTGTCGCATGTGTGAGTGCAGTTGAACCTGTACGTATGCTCTTAGGGTATGTGTTTGCACCGTGTGTGCGTGTGTGTGGTAAAGCCAAAAAGAGAGGATTGCTAATTTGCTAAGTGGTTTCATCCATCTGACAGAGGACAGAGATTCTGCTTGGCTTCACTCCTCTGATCCGGGCCACGGGGGAAGCCGAGTCTGCACAGATCCAGCGTGACGTGCTGCCCACAGTCAGACCAGCTCCCCACTTTGCTTTGTTGTTTCTCTTCAAATGGGTGTGTTGGGTTTGATCATTTGAAGACTTGGACTGTTGCTGACTTGGACACATAAGCCAAAAGTGCCCCATTCTTGGCCCAAATTTAGTTCAGCCTAGAGCTAGACCTTGTGATGTCTGATTTATTTTGAAAGTGTTTTGAGTCAATCATGTTTAATTAAAAAAACCCAGTTAAATCATAAGCGAAATATTCAAGAAAATTAAAATGAACAAAATAACCAAAAAAGCGAACAACCTTAGAAAAATGAACAAAAATGGTCAGAATTAAAAAGAAATGACTGAAGGATGAATAAAAGAAATCTCAAAAATGAACAAAATAAGAGGCAACGTGGATGAAAAGATCAAGAATATGATCAAAATAAGAAAAGAAATACAGTAAACCGAAGTGAAAGGAAGTTCACAACATAACAAAAACAATGAGCAAAAAAGCAAACAAACAGATCAAGAAAATGAGCAAGATGAGAAGGAAAATCAACAAATTAAGAAAGATTAGCAAAAAACTAAACAAAATAATGCATGAAATGAACAAAAGTAGGAGGAAAAAAATCAACAAAGTAATGAAGGAAATTCACAAAATCAGAAGCAAATTGAAGAATCCAGCCAGAAATATAAACAAAAATGAACAAAATAAAACAAATTGAACAAAAAACATCAAAATGAGCGAAATAAGAGGCAATGTGAATAAAAACATCAAGAAAGTCAAAAAAGTGAACAAAGTGAGATGGAAAATCAACGACGACAGAAAATGAAGAATATATACAGAAAAATAAACAAAATAAAAATTAAATTATGCAAAATGAGCAAAAAATATGAAAATAAGAGAACAAAATTAGAGGCAACATGACAGAAAACATCAAGAAAAAAAATTTTAAAAATGAAAAAGTAAGCAAATAAAAAAATCCACAAAATAATAAAAGAAATGAATGAAAATAAATAAAAGAATTACTATATAATCAAGAAAACAAGCCAATGTGAAAAATAAGAAGCAAAAATCATTAAACATAAACACAAAATTTCCAAAAAATGAAGAAAATGAATAGAAACTTTTTTCTCTGTTTCACTGTTTATTGCTCATTGTGTTTGGAGTACAGCGTGCTGAAATTAATTAATTTTATGGTTCCACATGAAGGTTAACGTTAGCTTATCGTTAGGTCAAAGCCAGGGTAAAGGTCGTGTTTAAGCATGTTGTTGTAAGCAAACTCACAGATGACTGTGTTCTAGTGTGTATAGGGTTCACTGGAATATGGGATGGGGTCGGGTGGCATCTCCATATTGAAAGTGATAATTTTGAATACATAGACAAAATAACTAACAAATTGAGCAAGAAGATATTAATTTAATCAAGTAAAATGAGAAAAAAATGAACACAAGAGCAACATTTTCTAAAAAAAAAGACCAAAAAAGCAACAAAATTCACAACAAAAATGATTTAAAAAATCAACAAAATGAAGCTGATCAAAAATTTAAAAAAATATTACCCAGAGTGATGGAAAGTTCAGATGAATAACCAAATCAAGCAAAACAATCATTCCAGATAAAGATGGTGCAATAATAGGAACAAAAATGAACAAAAAAATTTTTTAGTAGATTGAACAAAAATGAATAGATAATGAGCAACATGTTCAAGAAAATGAAAAAGGCAACAAAACACAGAAAATGACCAAAAATGAGCAAAGATGAAAAAAATATTCAAGTAAAATGAACAAAAAGTAAGAAAATGAAAAAACAAGCAACAAAATGAACAAAATTTGCAAGAAAGGAGACAAAACTGAGAAAAGAAACAAAATACTTCCCAAAATAATAGGAACTCAAAATGAACAAAATCAAAAGCAACTGTATGAACCAAGATGAAGAAACTTTTCAAGAACATTACTAAAACATGAAAGAAAATGGACATAATAAGCAACAAAAGGGCAACACGGTGGTGCAGTGGGTAACACTCATGCCTTACTCGTGTCCTTGGTTCGATCCCAACACTGTGTCCGCGTCCTCCAGCTTCCTCCCGCAACCAAAAACATACACTAGGGGGTTCGGTGAATTGGTGACTCTAAATTGTCCATAGGTATGAATGTGAGTGCGAAAGGTTGCCTGTCTCTATATGTCGGTCCTACAATGAACTGGCAACTCACCCCAAGTCAGCTGGGGGAGGCTCCAGCACCACCACCCCCCTCCCCCCGACCCCATTAGAAAACGGATGGATGGATAAGCAACAAAATTGAGAAAGCTGAGTAAAGCAAACAAAATACATCCTGAAATGGAAAAATACATAACAAAAAATTAACAAAATAATCATAATCAACAAGTCATTAAAAAAGAAGTGCAAAGCAGGTTCAATTGCCTCCGTCGCCTCCTGCAGCATAAATTTGTGTCAACAAAACAGAATCTCTCAGAGTTTATATGAACTCACCTGAAGCATCGAGAGTGAGTTAAAGGTCACCGTGACGGTGAGGACATTAAACATTTGAGCCAGGAGGTGGGGCTGTTGAGTTTCTATATGTGCTGTTGGATTCTCATGCCCTGTGTGTCTCCGTCCACATTCCTTCTGTCTCTGTTCACTCTCACAGTCAGCGGTGAGACATATCACCGCCGCTGCTGCTGCTCGTCCACCAACCGCAGAGACGACTGAACAGACTCTGTTCACTGATGAAAGATAAAAGCCCACAGCGCAAACTGTACATATGTGCTCAGGTCAATTAAATTGAATCAAACTTCAAACCTCAATGAAAATATATAGCATAAAAAATGCAGTGATGTGTGGTACATTCCTGCATCACAGACGTGGAAGTAGTTTTTTCAAAGAAATGTACTTCTGAGAATTTTGCGGGATACCTTTGACTTTTACTCCGTTACATTTGTGATGCAAAAATGTACATCTACAGGTACTTAGTTCCATCTAGTTTCACTTCAGTGAGAAAAAAAAAGTTTTAAAAGGAGTAGATAAGGTTGAAATCTAAAAACAAAATGAATAAAATAATAATATAAATTAACAAAATGAATGAACCAAAGAACCACATAGGCAAAAAAATCTAAAATTAATCACAATAATGAAAAAAATTGTCAGATAAATTCTAAAGTTAACATAATTGGCACAGATGAACAAAATAAACAAGAACATGAGTAAACAGGGCAGAAAATAATTAAGTAAATTAACAATATAATCAAAAAATTGAACAATGTCAACAAAATAAGCCTCAGAATGAGGCAAAATTGTCAAAATAATAACAAAAATAGTCAAGGAAATAAAAAAATGGACAAAACCAGCAACAAAATGTGTAAAAAATGTAAGCATATATGTAAGCACGTAAAAATAAAAAATAAACAAAATTCTACAACATGAGCAAAATTGATCAAAATATTCAAGGAAATAAACAAATGGACAAAATGAGCAACAAAATGCATACAAAATCTAACTAAGTTTAAAAAATTCAATGATAAGCAAAAAAAGTAACCAAAAGGATCACAAAATGTGTAAAAAAAATCTAACAATATAACCAAGTAAGTTTGGAAAATAAAAAAATCAATAACAAAAAGAGAAAATGAGCAAAGCAGATAAAAAATAATCAAGGAAATGAACAAAAATGAACAAAATAAGGAAATTTAACAAAAATAATCAAGGAAATAAAAAGTGGGCAAAACCAGCAACAAAACGCGTAACATATGTAAGAATATGTACATGTATGTAAAAAATAAAAAAATAACAAAATTGAACATAAATCTACAACATGAGCAAAATATTCAAAGAAATAAACAACAATTAACAAAATGAGCCATATGACATGCACAAAATATATCCAACAATATAACCTAGTCATTTTTTTAAATGAAAAAAGAAGCAACAAATTTGAACAAAAATCAACAAAATTAAGACAGAATGAAGGAAATTGATCAAAACAATCAAGGAAATCAAGAAATTGAACAAAACAAGCAACAAAATTGAACAAAAATCCCCAAAATGAGCAAGACTAATCAAAAATAATCACTATGCTGTAATAAATTCCACGTTCTGAAGTTACTCGCTGCTTGAGTAGTTACGTTGAGATACTCTTTTACTTTTGCTCAAGTACTTGTTTTTATGAGTACTACTACCCGAGCCACTACAATTATAATGTAACAATACATTTACTTGAGTAGTGTTCCAGTTTACTCCACCCACCACTAACTCAACATGTGAAACAAAATGAGCAGACTTCTCAAAGACAGAAGGACTGAAGGCACGGCGGTGGGTGGAGAGGACGTCCGTGAGGCCCACATCAGCAGCTTTATGTGACAGCTTGTCTTTGATTTTTTTTTTTGTTGTTGCTGCGAGCGGTGCAGTGGCCGCTTGTTGGTGATGCATCAGACACTTTATTGCCGTGTTAAAACTGAGGACGGCACAGGTTGCTTTTTACTGTATTACAGCAAAGACAGAGGCCTTGTTGTTGTTTAGCTGTGCTCTTCTTTACCTCCACCACATCCTTCATCCGGTTTGTTAAGCTAGCAGAGAATATGACCAAGCAGCTGATGAATAATGTATGTTGTGTGTATGAATACAGTGATATACGTACTAATGTATGTTTATGTCTTTTGGAAGATATAGGTGGTCACGTGGTTTGTTCATGATTATTATTTTCTCTTGGTTTTTGCATTTATCCAACATTTAATATACATTTTTGACAATCATACTACAATGCAATGACCTGTCCATTACCTCGGCAATGTTTATACTCAACATCCAATTACCTATTTCAATATATTCCATTTCTTTTTTGTTTCAACATGGTTGAAGTCATGTGATACAACATTTTGTGCTGCCTGTATTATAATATATACAGACATGAATAAAATTGTTGGTACGCTCTGTAAATAACAGAAAACCCCACAATGATCACAGAAATCACTTGAATCTGACAAAAGTAATAATAAATATAAAAATTATGAAAATTAACCAATGAAAATCAGATATTGCTTTTAAATTGTAGTTCAACAGAATTATTTTAAAAAACAAACTCACAAAACAGGCCTGGACAAAAATGATGGTACCATTAATT
>JAQQAE010019828.1:0-10835 GCA_029823295.1 Pseudamia nigra | reverse complement strand
CCCCCCGACTTTTGCTTATTTTATGTATTCTTACATTAATTTTAGTTAATTTTGTACATTATTTTATTCATTTTTATTCATTTTGTGTGTATTTTTACTTATTGATTGTGAATGTTTTGGTCATTCTTGATTTCTTGATTTTTGTACTTGTCATTGTTGTTTTTGTTCATTCTCCAGATATTTAGTTTGTTCATTTTCTCAATTATTTTGTTGATTATGTTGATTTATATTATCATGTGTCTTTATTCATGTTGTGAATAATGTGTTACTTATCTTATTTTATCATGTGTTTTGTGTTGTGTCCAGGAACCAATTGTGACTTCAATATTCATGTTGTGAATATTGTGTTACTTATCTTATTTAGTTAATTTCTGCTCATTTTGCTAATTTTATTAGTTAATGTTCTTCTCACTCTTTTATTATTATTATTATTATTATTATTAACCCCTTTTTTGGACCTCACCTCCTCCCACAGTTTTTACCCAATTCACACCACTCAAACACCAAAAGCTCATCAGGGACATTCCGGGAATTACTTTTTGTAGTTTTTAAATATTTTTTTCAAATAGGAAATGAATGGAGAACCAAAACGGAATGTTCACGACTACAGTGCCATGCCGTGTGGTTACCATGGCAATGCTGCCCTGTCTTTGCCTTTGATCCTCTAATGTTCATTCCGTCCTCAGAGGCCCCTTTGATTACTTCTCTGCTGAATGGTACTGAATAGTTCATCATAACACTTCATAATTCTTCAAATCGGTAAAAATTTTACTCTTGAACTTTTTCAGCAAGTGCAGCTACTTTGAGTCAGCAATCCCATGCAGTCTCTTCAGAGATTGCAAATAATCTAGTTTATTATGATTTTGTTCAGTGTTTAATTTTTGTTGTTTGTTTATTTTTTATTGTTCAACATGTTTGTTGTATCATTTATTTTGTAATTTTTTCCAATCAATTTTGTGAATTATTTTGTTAATCTTAGTTCATTTTTTTAGATTATTTCATTCATTTTAATTTATATTGTATTGATTGTTCTTGTTTTGTTAATTTTTTGTTCAATTTGAGGAGCTATCATGTCCCTTGTTATATCTCTTTTCTTTTTTTACATATATTCATGACAACACAAAAAAAAATTCTGGAACCTGGAAGAAAAAAACTACCAAAACTCTTAATTATGACTTGTGCACTATAATGTTACTCATATTCAGAATCAGAATCAGAATCAGAATGTTCTTTTATTGCCAAGTATGTTTTACACATACAAAGAATTTCTCTTGGCATTAAGGTGCACTCGTAGTGAGAAGACAACAACACTGATAATAATAATAATAACAATAATAATAATAACAACAACAACAACAATGATATTGCAATAAATATAAGCCACTCGTGAGATACTTTATTTTTTTCCATCTAGCAACATTGTTAAAAACAGCCCAAACAGATAAGCGTTGGTCATTTAAAGTCAAAGTGCTGTAACAGCATTGGGCCAGTCGGGGGCGCTAACGTCAAGCTAAAGCGTTGAGCTACAGTGAAATGTGAAAGGACAGGAAGAGACGACGACGAGGAAGAAGGAGAACATTTTGAAACGAGGCCACGATCGCGACCTGCCATGGATAGTTGTTAGCACCCTATAAGGTTACATAATATTAACAACTCAGATTACATCGCAGCTTTCTGGCACCTGCGAGGAAGGAGACGACAGGGCGAGTCTCCCGCAAAAGACGTTTGTCGTGATATTTTGACTTTGGCACACCATTTCAGCGTAAAATAAAAGGTAATGTCAGTGTTTGCTAATAACGCTAGCTCTGCCGCGGAAACGTTGTCGCAGGCCATATTGGCAGCTCATCGTGAACGTAGCGATAGTTTCTGCGGTACACATTTTTTGGACATATTTTAAAACAAATTTGGACCAGTTAAGTAAAAATGGTCTTAGTTGCACATTTATGTTCTGATAACAGCAGTTCGATTTCTCTATTGTAGTGCACAGTCGCTAAAAATAGCAAATCATCATTGATGTAAGCTAACATTAGCTAACGCTGAAATGACGGAGACATATTTGGCTCCTGACATGAACAACTTCATCAACTCCCTAAGCGAGCAAACCTTCACCGGTATTTTTATCCTATGCTGTTACCTCAAGCTCCACATTAATCATTTCTTTATAATACAATAAGTTTGGCAGTATCGTAAATATTATTCACCGGTTAATTTGTGTTCTCGGAGTCGTTGAGTTACTTGAGCGTCATATGTGTAACTCGCGTCAGGAAATTAAATTAAGGCTGTTGTGAACACTCTTACTTTTGTCATTTGATACAGCCCGTAGTTATTTTAGCCGATCTCGCTCTAACCAAACTGCTCATAGACCCCAGTTAAAAATAACTTAAATGTTTAAAGTGCTTTTTCCGTGTGAGTGTTTGAAACCGGTTCACTTCTATTTGTAACAACAACTTATAGAATTAATTTCTAAAGATTTAGATGTGTTTCGCCTGAAAAAAAAATAACCACGTTTGCATCTCTTTGTCAGGGGAAGGTGGCGACTAATCGCGTACCTAATGCTAAACGACATTCTCGAGTCACATGAGGTCATTGGTTAATGTAACTGGTATTTAATTTATTGTTGAAATGATTGTCCGTATGTTAGTTCCAACATGGTAATATATTTTATACTTTTCAGCGGGCTTAGGTGCAGGGTTGTGGAGTCTGGAGGTTCTTCGCAAGCATATTTAATATTTTAAGGTAAATGGTGAAAGCTTCCAAAATAAATCTGTAAGCTTAAAAACAGAACTTGCTGAAATCTATTGACTGCAGTCGTTAGATCTGGGGAAAATATTTTAGTTGGTTCAAGTTGTTTTTATTAAAGCCACATATTCATTGTTATGTAAATTGTTTCTACAGGATCATCATGGCTGATGATTTTGACGTTGAGGCCATGCTGGAGGCTCCATACAGAAAGGTGGGTAGCAAGTTGCAGAGATTAGTGCAGTTTACTGTTAGGATTTACTCTTGAGTCTTTTTTTATACACTGCTGTGACAAAGTTTACTTGAATGTTGTGTGGTGTGATTGAGTATTTCAAACGCAATACAGAATTATAAATAAATCCACATCTATCTCTCTTTATAGACTTCCCTAATGATATCTCACCTCTACTCCCATGAATTCATCTTTGATTCCACTGTGAACTGTGAAAAAAAGGAAGGTAGTTATTGCGCATATACTGATGTACTGTGGTTCACCTTAGGACAAAAAAAGTCAACATAAAACATCCAATCCCTATTCGGTTACAACAAGGTGAATGCCAATGGTTTATAAGCCCATCCAGCAAAGGAGGCAGTATTCAGATTTACAATCTGCAGGTTGTCATGGTTTCTGAATTGGAAGATCAGACTAAAAACCCTTTTTAATTTAGAAAACAAAAATGTCCTCAAGGCTGTGGAACAATTCTGTGTTTTTCTCAGACACAGTAAATTATTTGTTCTCGTCTTCAGTAAGTATGTAATCGTTTCCTAATTTGAGTTTGGATACTGAATTCTGTTCATAATCGTTGATTTTGCAAAAGCGTTGTGTATCCGACATCCAACGTAAACATTTAATGGCAAAGGACAGGTAACTCATTTCTTTTTTGTAATGTAAATATGAATATTGCCTCTTTGCCTTAGTCAGATGTAATGTGAATCAGCATCTTGATTTTTGCATGCTACAGAACACCACAGATATTACTAGAATAACAGTAAGTTGACACATCTATCATTGTATTATTGATTAACTTTTCAGTAGATAGCATTTCTTAAAGAAAAAGTATAAAACGAGTCTTGTAAACAGAAGATAATGGTAACTCGTGGCTGAATAACTGAATTTATTTTTTATTTTATTTTTATTTATTTTCTTGGGCGTCAATATTACTAAGAAGTGTGAATCCCTGTTTGCTTCAGGGCAAGATGTGTGACAGAGGTGGCATCGAGCTCTTACAGTCCAAGAACGAAAATGGGTGAAGATCACTGGACTGACACCAACCACACAGGATCTCTTTTAGTGGCTGTGGGCCATACGTGGTCACATGATTAGGCACAAATAGTGGCATTGGTACGACCTACTAGAAGGGGAATGGTGGAGAAAAGCTTCCTGAACTGAGCTAATATGTTGGACAGTCCCTGTACTTTTGTTTGTTGCATTAAGTACTGAGCAGCCTTGTAAAAACAGAACAGAAACTGAGGGCAACAGTGGGATGGGAGGCTATTGGGGTTGTGGAAGGACACTGTCCAGGCATGACAGTAGGAAGTTTGAAGTATTATTATTAATTGAATATATTTTGCATTTTCTCTTGTCCCACCCTATCCCCTTTACCATGACGACTTGCAATGTTTCATCTACGTCCTCATGATGTTCTTCTATCAACCTTGCTTAGGATGAGAACAAGTCCTCTCATGCAAATGGACATGATGACCAGAGTAAGAAGTAAGTTTTTCTGGCTTACCATTAGATGTGGCATTTGACACTCATTCATTTTGTCAAACTAGACGACAGCAGTGTTTTTCATGTGTTTCAGGAAACGGAGGAGCCGAAGCAGAAGCCGGAGCCCAGGCTCTCGGAAGCGAAGAAGTAAGAGTAGAAGCAGGAGCAAAGACCGAAAGAAGGGTAAGAAGAGGAGTAGAAGCCGGGAAAGAAAACGAAGCCGCAGCAGAGAGCGCCATCGCAGCCGCTCCAAAAGCAAGGAACGCTCTGGACGATACAGAGCTCGCAGAAGCCCCGTGTATGTAATTAACCTGATGCTAAAGAAGTTGTTGCTGTGTGTGCAGTTTTATTTCTGCTTCAGCTCTGAACTTGGTTTGGCTGGAAAAAATTAAGTTCTTACTGTCTATTTAAAAAATCCAGTACACATTATCATCAGACTGTTACTTGCTGCTACTACAGAGCATTGTAACTTTACATTGTCACCTTTTCCTACCTAATTTTTATTTTATTTTATTTTTAAAGACGGAAGCGTTCCAAAAGTCGGAGCCCCTTCAGAAAAGAAAAGAGTCCTGTCAGGTGAGTTATTCATGTCACACAGCAACCTCAAATTTGTGATGAGGCAGACTCGTTTCCATTTATAATAAAGTACACATGTTAAGTGCAAACCAAAGTATCATGTTTTTCTCCCAATTTTGTTTTAAAGGCAACCAATTGACAATCTAACTCCAGAGGAGAGGGATGCCCGCACAGTTTTCTGCATGCAGCTTGCTGCAAGAATCAGAGCTCGAGACCTGGAAGATTTCTTCTCTGCTGTTGGCAAAGTCGGTTGATCTGCAGATTATTTATTTTTGTTTATTTAAGTGTTAGCACAGAAATAATACCTTTTTGATTTGCTGTCTCTCACAGGTAAGAGATGTGAGAATGATCTCAGACAGAAATTCCAGAAGGTCAAAAGGCATTGCATACATAGAGTTCGTCGAGGCGTCTTCTGTGCCACTGGCGATTGGATTAACTGGTCAGAGGCTGTTAGGAGTGCCCATCATTGTACAGGCCTCTCAGGTGTGTGACTGGATTTATGGTGCTGATCTAGAGCCTCGGAAACAAGTTGAAATCTACCTTATTAAAGATATATCTGATAACACTTTGTTTTGTAAACACAGGCAGAGAAAAACAGGGCTGCAGCTGCAGCCAATAATCTACAGAAGGGCAGCTCAGGTCCAATGCGGCTCTATGTGGGCTCACTTCACTTCAACATCACAGAAGAAATGCTTCGAGGGATCTTTGAGCCTTTTGGGAAGGTCAGAATCAACAGCAAGCACTATTAACTGCAAGTCAGTTTCTTACAAATGCCTGATATGTTTTTCTTCTCCACAAAGATTGAAGGAATACAGCTGATGATGGATAGCGAGACTGGACGATCCAAAGGATACGGCTTTATTTCAGTAATAACCCATCTTTGAAAGAGCATCTGGAGATTTACCATTTATTTTAATTGTGGGTGGCAGCAAAGTTGAGTTTTTTTTTTTTTCCTCCTGTGTAAAGTTTGCAGATGCAGAGTGTGCAAAAAAGGCTTTGGAGCAGTTGAATGGCTTTGAGCTGGCAGGGCGTCCAATGAAGGTGGGACACGTTACAGAGCGCTCAGACTCATCAACAGCCAGCTCTTTCCTGGACAATGATGAATTGG
This sequence comes from Pseudamia nigra, assembly GCA_029823295.1. NCBI lineage: Eukaryota > Metazoa > Chordata > Actinopteri > Kurtiformes > Apogonidae > Pseudamia > Pseudamia nigra. Next base: position 4,701 of record JAQQAE010019828.1, on the reverse strand, counting down.
AAAGGACTGGCATTGACCTGGGCACCACAGGACGTCTTCAGCTTATGGCTAGATTGGCAGAAGGTTTGTTGTCTAAACATTGTCATTTTAGTCCATAAAAGTGATACTGCAAACAGAGATGGTACGCACATTTGTTTTATCCTCTTTTTACAGGAACTGGTCTTAAGATTCCTCCTGCTGCTCAACAAGCTCTCCAGATGACTGGGTCCTTACCATTTGGAAACATAGCTGCTACAGCAGGTATTTTTACATTTTAATCAAGTGTGCTTTTATTATTTCCCCCCAGCTATGTGATGATCCCCGATTTTATTTGTTTTCCCTTTCCCTGTTTCCAGCTGTTCCAACCCCAGCGCCAAGCCAAGCCTTGAACCTTCCATCACAGCCACTGGCCACACACTGTCTTCAACTGTCCAACCTGTTCAACCCACAAGCGTGAGGATATTTTGATCATAAAGACACTATACGTCTTGCTTCAAAATTAATATTTCATGGTTGATCTGTCAGTAGTTGAAGCATTTCTGATCACGTGTCACAGGGAAAATGATCCTGGCTGGGCATCTGAGATACAAGACGATGTCATTGAAGAGTGTAACAAACACGGAGGGGTTGTTCACATTTACGTTGACAAAAATTCTCCACAGGTAGGTAAAAGTGAGAGTACAAAATTTCAGAAAACATTGGATGCTGGATGTTCGTATTTTGTATTCATCATCTTCTTTTTCTCATAGGGTAATGTGTATGTGAAATGCCCATCAATACCAGCAGCAATGGCAACTGTAAATGCACTTCACGGACGCTGGTTTGCAGGTATGTTAGCATTTGTGCTTGTAAACAGCAATTCAGATCAATGTGGCAAAACTGGCTTAAAGCTTGTTTTTCGTTTCAGGTAAAATGATAACAGCTGCCTACGTTCCCCTCCCGACCTACCACAACCTTTTCCCTGATTCTGTAACAGCAAAGCAGCTTCTAATGCCGGCACGTCGATAGTCTGAGACCAACCCATGAGTCACTGTACATACTTTCATTTCCCGTCAATGAAACAGCTGCATTGAAATTAGTTGGCTGTGTGTAATAAAGTTGCCTCAAGTCCATGTGCTCACTTTTGAAATTAGGCAGTTTGGAGTTGCATTTTGATTTTTTTTTTTCTTTTGTGGTTTTGTGTTGTAAACTACCACTAAAAGTAATCTGCAGGTATCTACTGTTCTATGTTTTTAAATATGACTGTCTTAATTGCTTGTTTAAATCAGCAGTTTTAGATTTCCAATATATTGCAAAGAGTTACAAAATGTGTTGGTTAATGGGCCTTAAATGCCAAAAGAATATCAATGTCAATTACCCTTTGTAACTTTTTACAGCCATAATTTCATTTTTTGTATGAAGGCTCCCAATAAACTTTGGCAAATTTGACATTTTCATATCTTTACGCAAGATTATTCACTTGAGCTTTTCATGCTTTTTCTGCCTTACCTTAAATGCAGTATTGATTCAGACTACATGTAACCTATTTCACTAAAATAACTAATCTGTGAAGCATTAATGACTGGGATTGCAGCTTAATTAACACCAGATGGTCACAACAGCTCCAAGGCAATTATTTAAACTTAACAGAGCATTATATGCACTACTGATAAATGGTCTGGACACACCTTCAGAATTTATTTACATGACCTAGTAATACCAGAGACATCCAAATTGAAATAATTACATAATGGAAAGTGTTAATGTTTTTGAGTGTCCAAAAGTAGCCACTTGGCTTTGATGACTGCTTTACAAATTAAAGCATTCTCTCTTGAAAAATCCGAAGCACTTAAAAGTGTGTCACCAAATACAGTCATTAAAACCATCAAATGCTATCTGAAGTGCTCTAAATTGGTTGCTTATGGCTGGTAATTCTAATAAACTTATCCTCTGTAGCACAGGTGGCCTTGATCAGTCTACAAGAGACAGTTTCAGAGTATTGGATGTTTTTAGTGACTACATAAGGACATTGAAAGCACCCGAGATTTTTAGACTGACTGGCTACCATTTAATAATGAACTGTCTTTACCAGGGTATTTGCCATAATATGGATTTGTACAGTAGCTGTGGCACTAATGGGGCCATTGACCCTGTATCCACTCCTCCTCTGCATAAGACAACTGATGATCGCAAGCATGTTAAAAAAGGTAAGACGTTGCACAAAATAACAATACAAGGTACACCTGTGAAATGAAAAGCATTCCACAGGACTACCTCGAATCTGATGAGAGAATTCCATGAGTGTACAAAGCTGTCAGAGGTACATGTAGATAATTCGGACAATGTAAAATATAAAACATGTTCTGAGCCAACACTTTGTTTACTACACAATTCCACACATACTCTGACAGCTTGGATGTCTTTAGTATTAATGTCCAATAATAAAAAAAAAAAAAAAAACACTGACAGAAGGTTTGTCCAAATTGGTGGTACATATTTATGTGTATATATAGCTACAGACACTAAAGGTTTTAATCCACAACAACCAAGAAATCATCCTTAACTATAAATATTAAATGGGTGAAATGAACAGACACAAAACAGTTTAATGCATATGCTGTGAATTTTATCTAACAGAAGGTATTTGAACAACAAAATATTTCTGAATATCTTCCAATATTACTATCATTTTATATCCACAGATTCTATTTTTGCCATTTTTCTTTTTTTTTTTATTACAAACTACAAACTTGTTTTTTTTTTAATCCTCCTCCAGAATGTTCTTGACATCTGAGGGAAAAGTGAAAAACATTTGTAAAACTTTCAAATCCATGTAGGAACAAAATGCATGCTCACTGGTGATCAGCAGCTTAGTGACCTGAAAGGGCTCTTTACTTCTTTGGAGAGCGTTCCTTCGCCTGGTGAGCCTGCAGTACAGCGATTGCTTCATCCACCTGATGAAGGAAAAGGAAAAAAACACGCCCAATTTGGTTAACATCAACAAACTGCTATGTTTTATGTTAGCCTCACATCATATTAAGATGTAAATGACCCTGAAACTGGAATAATGAGTCTATCAGTGAAAATAATTATGCCTTAGCGTGCAGAGACTCTGGTGACTCCAGCATGTGGAGCAGTTCTGAGTTGTCAATCTCCAGCAGCATTCCTGTGATTTTTCCAGCCAGGTTTGGGTGGAGGGCATGGATTATAGGGTACAGTCGCTCACCTGTGTGTCAGAGTAGAAGGTACATTAGCATTTCACAGGGCAGCAGTTTTTACAAATGCAGGAGATATGGTATTAACAAGTGATGACATACCAAGAAGTTGTTTCTGGTCCACGAGAGGAGCTGCAGCCAGCATGGAGGCGGTGAGCGGCTCCAGATGCTGAACTGGTGCCTCCAACACAGACACAACCTAAAAGCATCAAGTTCAACAATTAAAAATGCCAAGTTATCATCTAACATCCACAATGGATTACTGTCTATGAATCCGTGTTAATGCTTGTTTCTTGTTAAACATCTTATTCTTACTAGGAGTTGCACCACATACTGTACTCCATAAACTGATAGGATGGAAATATTAAAGTGATCAATAACTGGCAAACTCAAGTAAACCACTTCAGCCGCTTTGTAGCCACTGAACTGATGCAAGGTACTGTTTTTTTTTTTTTGGCGGGCGGGGGGGATTCAAGGAGTTTGTGAGAGCATTATTTGAACACTATTGTACTGCAGAAGGCATTGTGTTGCTATAAAAATTGTGAGAAAAAGGAACAAAAACAATGGAAGAGACAGACCATCACAACGCTGTGTGGCAGACCAAAGAGCAAGATGGTGGCTTTGGGTCTGCCAGAGGGCCTTTTGATGGTAAGGGAAACTACTCACTGACACCTGGACTTTCTTCACAATTTCTGTAGGAAAGACCTACATTTTTAAGTGTTATGATGGTCTGTCACTTTTCCGTTGTTTTTGTTCTTTTTTTTCCCTCACCATATTGATAGCAACACAATGCTTTCTGCAGTACAATACTCTTCAAATAATGCTCAGGAGAGTGTGGTATAGTGTGTTCCAACACTGCTTTTATGCAGACGAAGGGAGTTGTAATTAATCAAGCAAACTTCGGACACTTCTGGGAATTAGTTGCACTGACTTTCAAAGTTTGATCAACCTCCATTGACGCAGAACAGCTTTAAAATGTTAAGCCATGTCTTGTTCCCTGGAAAGGGCCTTTTGTATAATTATAAAATGTACATTATTTTTCAGTTTTGGGTAACAATTTTTTTTTTACCTCTGCAAGTTCAGCACTTACCTTTGTACCATTTCAAGCTACTCATTGGACTTCGACTGCTTGAATTTCAACAAAAAACTGGAAAAACCGGGGTATTCTCAAACTTTTGACCAGTAGTGTATGTGGACATGAATGGAACTGTAAAACCAGTACTTGTTTTTTGGCAGATAAATAAAGTAATTGAGTACCAATGCAGTACCTGTACTCTTGGCATGGCTGCAGGGACAGTAGTGACCTGCTGTGGATTCCTCACTGCAGATGAGTACTTGTATTGGTTGCCTCTAGTCACGCCAATGTCTGTTCGCCCTCCAACAGTCTGGGTCCCAATGTTATCTATATGTAAAGGACAGTTGTTAGAAAGCATGCAAGCTGAATCTTGCTCCATGTACAGTGGGGACAATAAGTATTGGGAAATGTAAAAATGTGCAAGTTCACCCATTTAAAAAGATAAGAGAGGTT
>JAQQAE010019826.1:0-10836 GCA_029823295.1 Pseudamia nigra | reverse complement strand
TGAAATTTCGTCAAGGCTGCAAAGAGCCACAGTAGGGGGGCTGAAGAGCCGCATGCGGCTCCGGAGCCGCGGGTTGCTGACCCCTGGTCTAAACAAACAAGTGAATTTAAACCAAGTGACATTAAAATATTGTTGCCATATGAATGTACATTCATGAGACTTGAAGCAGACAAAGAAAACACATGAAGGTTCTTCTGTTTTCAACAATTTGAAGCCAATTTCTGAAGTTCTAATTTTGGCTAAGGTTTGAGAAAAAGTTCTTTCCACTCAGCTTTTAGATTTTATGTGTTAAAATAACATCTTTGAGAGCTTCAGTCTGGCTTTTAGAGCTCTACACAACACTGAGACCCTCCTGAAGGGCAACAATGACCTGCTTCTGGTGGCCAATGGGGGGGAGGGGGGTGCACTTTTAATTCTTTTAGATTTAAGTGCAGCGTTTGACCGTATAGGTGCCTCCATTTGAATGTTTAAAAAACTGGGTGGGCAATCAAAGACGCTGCACTTGATTGGTTTTATTCTTATCGTTTATCTTCGTGGTCACCACAGGTAATGACACCTCTGCCAAAGCCCACATTGGCTGTGGTGTAGTGATGGGTCGGTCGCGAACGAAACGGCTCTTAGAGCCGGCTCTTTGAAGTGAACGACTGGGAAGGAGCCATGTTTTTTTTTCTTCTCTCTCACTCTCTCTCTCTCTCTCCAAGCCACACATGATTGGTCAGTATGTGTTTGTGCCATGTTTGCACTGAGCAGAGGGGAGAGGGGCGGTAGTTACACTTGCAGCGGCAGTAACACATGAACAGAGCAGGGTTAGGGTTAAAGAAGAGACAACATCGACACATTAGAAAGGTATAGTAAAGAAAATGAGTGACACCAGGAAAAGAAGCAAAATCGGCAACCATTTCAATTTTATTGACAATACAGAGGCAGAGTGTAGAGTCTGTAAGAAAAGAATATCATATACAGTAGAAGTTACTGTCCACCCATCAGTGCAGTGGGAAAATAAAACACAGTCAGTTGAGTGTGATATTAATGAAGGTACCAGTGTGTGTTGCAGTATTATCTACAGCATCATGCAATACGTAAACCACCACACGCAAGAGGCACTTGGTATTTCTAAATGCCAACCTTTACTTTAATTAAAGATCTGGGTGTTCATTTTATATTTTCTTGTTTTGCAAATTTTAATATATATTTTATTGTGTTGTGGTTTGCAGTGTTTTGTGTTGTTTCACTTTAAATTTGTTTAAAACACAAAAGCTGAAAATTTAAATATAAACATAAATAACTAAAACATGTTTTTTTAACATTAGTAATTCCTTTTGTGCATAATTTTGTATTGTTGTCGATAATAAATGAATCAAAGCAACAAAACAACCTGAAGAGCCGTTTGGGAGCCGACTCTTTTAGTGAACCGAGTCAGAAGAGCCGGCTCTGTATAAAGAGCCAGAAATTCCCATCACTACTGTGGTGTGCGACAAGGTTCTATTTTAGGCCCAATTCTATTCTCTATTTACTGTACATGCTCTCAACAGGAGGCATTATCCAACATCATAATGTGCCTAGCTGCTGTTTTAATGATATCAACCGTTGGATGGGTCAGAATTCCCTCCAGCTCAATGATTCAAAATCAGATGTTTTATTACACACATATCCATCACACTCAAACACCATGGGTCTATCATATACCAACACAAAGTCAACAGCCTGAGAGAGACATTTGATTCTAACCTAACATTCAAACCACATGGCAAGTCAAAGCAATCCTGTTTCCCAGTCTAGAGTCAATAGCAATACTCAAACTAAATTCTGCCACAGACTGACATGGAAAAAGTCATTCATGTGTTCATCTTCTCAAGACTCAACTACTGTACCTCCATCCTCTCCGGTATTAGTCACTTTTAAGCCCGTCTGGATCTGGCTCCTACTCATTTATTTGAATGGTTAACTCTTTCTGACCTGGTGACCTTTGATCACCAGGTGGAGCTTTGTGGTTGTTCCAAAGTCCAGGTTTAAATGTAATGTGATGAACCTCTACAGTCAGAGACCGACCTGAAGTGATAAGGCAGGTGCAATCAGTGACATCTGTTAATTTTTTTTCAATTCATTTTTATAGAATTACTTTTATGTCATTTTACATTTTTATTGTCTTTAGTGTTTTTACCCTTGCTTTTGTTTTTGTTGCTTTTACTGTGACATCACCTCTTTTTCTTCGATCGTCTTTTATTTCTTTTTATCGCCCTCTCTTCCTCTTTGTTTTTCTTTTATTCTCTGTAGGCTGATCTTAGCATTGCTGTTGCTTTGTCTTCTGCAGAGTCACTCCACCAGTGGTCATTAATGGAGTGAAAATCAAGGCAACTGCATCCAGCATCACGGTGGAAGCGACGCTTGGCATCAGGGTGATATGGAACCGGGACGACTCTCTGGATGTACGTACCACACGCTCACATCACACCTGAACATGACCTGAACCACCAGCCTGGTCCTGCAGCAGTCCCAGGTTTCACGGGTTAGACCAGCAGGGTGCAACTTGTGGTTTCAAGCCCACATGGGCCCCCCAGGCTTTGCCCAATGAAAGTACAGCTGACACAAATAATTTACAAAATTAACAAAACGATTAAGAAAATGAACAAAAATTTTAAAAATAAGCCAAATTATTACATAAATGAGAAATCTTACCAGATTGAGACAAACAGACAAAAAGTATAATGATCAGGAAAATGAATAACACACCCCCAACTCTCTCTGATACTTTGCTTTGTGTGAGTAACTTATCTGCTAATTGTGCATATGAGGGTTTTTTTCTACGTGACCATAATTTTGCTGCTTATGGAGCCTAATTCTGGAAACTGTGCTTTTTTACTCTCTTTTTCTATTGTATTTTCCCCCCTCACTTTCCCCCAACTGCAAGGCACGAGCTCAGTTCGCTGCTGTTTGTGAATTTCTCCTTTTTGTGGGATCAATAAAGTATAAATCAATCAATTAATCAATCAATCAACAAAAATTTCACTAAGAAAATCAGCTGAATGAAAATGGAAACAAAGGTCATATAAGGAATACATTCAAGAAAATGAGCAAAGACTATAAAACTAGTGAGAAAATAATCCACAAATATAACAAAATAATCAAGGAAATTAACCAAAATTCATAAAAATGAACAAAACATTACACTTATGACCTGTAGAATGAACAAAACCTAGGACAAATTAACAAAATAATTTTAAAAATGAACAGAAATCGACAAAATAATCAACAAATTAACAAAAACTTACAATATAATAAAGGAATTGGAAAAAAAAATCCCTAAAGTAGGTGAAGAACTGAGCAAAAGTGATCAAAATAATCAACAAAAAACAAATTTGCATATTAATGACTGAACGAAAAACCAAACAGTCAGTATTTTGTAATAAGTTGGGTAATTTCTTTATTGGGTTTTTTTTACTCTTACTCAAGTATTCATTTTTATGAGTAATTCTATTTCTGCTTGAATCATTAAAACGATGAAGTAACTTATATTGGAGTACTGTTATGTGTACTCAATACATATTATTACAGAAGAGTTAGCACTTAATTCGATTGAATTTAATTTGTGTAATAATAATAACTTAATAACGTCATCTTTAAATGGGACATGTCTTCTACAGACTCACAAATGAAATCAAGAAATATTTTGATGTAACACTTCAAGAAGATGAATGTTATGAAACAGATTAAAGTCAGTGCAAGTGAATGTGGGATTACACAGAACCTATCAGAATGTATCACCACCACAAAAACAGACAAGACTGAAATGTACCACATCAACATAGAAACTCATCATATTCTGATGCCTCCTCGTGTCCAGAATAATCCACATAATACAAACCCAGGAACTGAAGGCGTGTGATGGAACACTGGGGTTAGAGGTTAGGGGTTAGGGTTCATCCATCGTGGACACAGACTCTCTTGAAATAAAAAATAATACATAACATATTATAAACCCCTCTTTAAATCACCACCTTATTGTGGTGAAGGGGTTTGTGTGCCTGAGTGATCCTAGGAGCTATGTTGTCAGGGGGCAATTTGCCCCAGTAGGGTCTCCCAAGGCAAACTGGTCCTAGATGACCGGTCAGACTAAGAAGATCCTTATGACTATGCCTTCCTGTGGGCCCACCACCTGCTGGAAAAATTGTAAGGGTCCGGTGCTGTTTGGTTTGGGTGGCAGCCAAAGGAGGGGTCTGGGTGGTCCAATCCCTGGTTGCCAAAACTAGCTCCAACTGGGGGGATGGCCCCGGGCACGACCCAGGACATGCTGGAGGGACTATGTCTCTCAGCTGGCCTTGGAATGTCTGGGCTTCTCTGCTAAAGCTGGTACCCCCAAGACCCTGACCAGGATAAGAGGAAGATGATGGATGGATATATTATTACATTATTGGCTCCAGTTGTTACATTTTCATCACCCGCTGAGTAAACACATGTACCATGAACTCACAGTGATGAATTAAATAATAATTCTCCATAAATGAATTTGTGAATGTACATATCTAAGCAAATAAACAATGTAAGAATTTTTTTCCAATTTATTGATAAACGACAAACAAATGGACCAGACAAGTAAAGGCAAACAAATAAAGACAAACCAGCAGACACAGATGATATGTAAGAATTGATTATGTTTCTGGCTTTATTATATTTAACCTCCTTGGACTTGGCATCCACATACATGGACAACATATTTTGCACTGTGATTTTCAAAAGATGTGCAAAATGTGAAAAAAAAACTGCTATAGTGAGGGGCAAGGTCAAATTTATTTATATAGCACATTTACAACAGTTCTTGCTGCCCAAAGTACTTTGCAGGTTAAAAATTACAATTGAATAAGAGATAAAACAACAAAAACAAAAACAAAGCTTAAAAAGACAATAAATACAAAAAACAAATTGAACAAGACTAAAAAATACAAAAAATAGATATAAAAACAATTAAATCAAATACGACTAAAATACTGTACAATAACAATCAAAAGCAAGTATGTCCAGTTCAACCTGAGCTAAAAGCCAATCCATAAAAGTGTGTCTTAAGTAAAGATTTAAAGTGCTCTAGTATTTGTGTAGATGTACTGTAAGACTGAGGGGTAGACCGTTCCAGAGTCTGGGACCTGCCACAGAAAAAGCTCTGTCACCTCGAGTGTTCAGTTTTGACCTTGGAGTGGATAAAATCATCTGGGAGCTGGACCTCATGGTTCTGGCTGGAGCATGAACAGTCAACAGCTCAAAAAGATAAGATCGAGCCAGACCATTTAATGACTTAAAAACAAAAAAAGTATTTTGAACTGGATCCTGTATGTAACAGGAAGCCAGTGAAGAGAGGCCAGCACCGGGAAAATGTGTTCCCGCCGTTTAGTACCTGTCAGCAAGCGAGCAGTTGCATTCTGGACCAGCTGGAGGCGGTGAATGGAGGACTGGTCCAGACCGTAATACAGGGAGTTGCAGTAGTCCAATCGGCAGGTGATGACCAGATAAATAAAGACGTCAGCTGGAAGGTACAGCTTAACCTTAGCTAACTGTCTGAGATGGACAAAGCTGGATTGGACTACTGCACTCACTTGTCTGTGGAGTTTAAAAGCACCATCCAGGAACACTCCAAGGTTTTTAACATGTGTTTGACTCCATGATGATAAAAGGCCCAGAGCACTATCAACACCGTCTAGGACAGAGGGGTTGCCAAAAATGACAATTTCCGTTTTTTTGTCATTTAACTTTAGAAAGTTTATTGACATCCACTGCTTAATATCCCTCAGGCAATCTAGTAATGCACCAAATGAGTTTTTATCAGGTTTTACCTGGAAATAAATTTGCAGGCCATCTGCAAAACAATGAAATGAAATATCATATTTTGTGAAAATGGACCCCAAGGGCAACATATATAGTGTGAACAGGGCAGGACCCAAAATTGAGCCTTGAGGCACACCACAAGTGAGGGCCGTTTCTGAGCTGTAGTGACCCATGTTCACAGAAAATGACCTGTCAGATAAATATGAGTGAAACCACTGCAGAACAGTTCCTTTGAGGCCAATACATAGTTCTAGACGTGTCAAAAGAATGTCATGGTTGACCGTGTCGAAGGCTGCAGTTGAATCTAACAATAAAAGGGCAGCAGAGTTGCCAGAGTCCAATGTTTAAAGAATATCATTAAAAACTCTTAAAAGTGCTGTTTCTGTGCTATGACATGATTTAAAACCAGATTGCAACTTCTCTGAAATTTTATTAAAATGAAGGGACTCCTGCAGCTAGGAGTAGACCACTTTCTCTAACACTTTTGAAATTAAAGGGAGTTTAGAGATTAGTCTATAGTTGGGCAGAATTGATGAGTCCCAATAAGTTTCTTAATAAGAGGCAGCACCATAGCCTGTTCAAAACATGCTGGAACACAGCCTGATGTGAGCGAGGCATTGATTATTTTCTGAATAAAAGGCCCAACCGTGTCAAAAACATTTTTTAACAGACTTGGTGGAAGGCAGTCCAGCAGGCAGTGAGATGGTCTTAAACGATGACCTACCTTAGATAACTCACTCAGAGAAACAGGCTCAAACTGCTCCAGTACTGCTGAGCACACAGGAGGAACACTGGGATCTAATGTAGACAACGGCGACACAGAGGATCTAATTCTTGTCAGTAAAAAACAACAGAAATTGGTCACACAAATCTGATGATTTGGGCAGTGCACCAACATTATTGCAAGGATTAATAATTGTATTAAAAACTTTTAAAAGTAACTGAGGCCTGTGGCTATTAAGAGATACAAGGTTTGACATGAATAATGTCTTTGCCGTCTTTACAGCTTTTTGGTAAGCAGACAGACACTCCCTTAAAATCTGCAGAGACACACGCAACCTATCCTTGTTCCACCTCCTCTCAGCACGCCTGCATACGCAAAACCAGATTAAAAATGTCTAAAACATTTAAAAACTTCTTGACCAAGGGTTGATGGTGGATTTATACATATCAGGTTCCAATAACCCTAAAGAACAAGGAGAAAAAAAATTCATATCAAATAATAGCTTGGGTCTTAGGAGGTTAAAATGGCCAAAATTATTATGCTATTGGCCGTAATTACGTTAGTGCCGTTATTAACATTTTAAATGTTAACACTGTTTGTCATTGACTGTGTGTGTGTTGGTTTTGTTTCAGATTGAACTTGATGGAAAGTACAGGAAGAACGTTTGCGGACTTTGTGGAGACTTTGACGGTGATGATAAAGATCTAATGAGGAATGGTGAGTATTTCCAAATTTAAGTCAATATCTCAGAGAGTGTTCTGTTGATGACAAAATATGAACAGAATCAACAAAATATAATAGAGAAAATGTCAAAAAAGAAACAAAAAATACAAAAATAGGATGCTAAATATTAAAAATGAACAAAATAATCAATAAAATATGAACAAAATGAACAAGATGTGCCAAATAATAGACAAATAGACAAATATTGACAATGGCAACAAAAATTAGTTCAAATGATATAAAAATATCTAAAAAAGAACAAGAACAGCAAAATAATCAGTAAATTATTAACGAATTGAACAAAAAAGAAAATAAGCGACAAAATATGAATATAATGAACAAATGTAATATTTATTTATTTATTTATTTTTTAATTTTTAATTTTTAATTTGTGCTGCAGGAGTTCATCTGTCTGTGACTGACTTTGCTGAACTCTACAAGGAGACCGGACCGACAGACGAATGTGAAGAACCTGATCTCGTCGAGGTTGAGAGCTGTGGAAATAAGGTCAGTGCCAGATTTACAGTATATGTTTCCTGTTATTCTCAAGCCGTTTACCCTGCATGTTAGTGGAACAGCTTCAGTGTGTCCCGGTGGCATCCATCCAATCTGTCAAAGAGGCCACAGGAAAATCCAATGAGGCGACCATTTATTCAAAGACGGCCACCATTATTTTCCCATTAAAAGGTCACATCTCAGGAACGATTTGGCAGAATGCTGCAAAATTCTTCATAAATTTTCTGTTGGAAACAAAGACAAAATGTAATCATTTTGGTGGCCAAAGGTCAATGGTCACTGTTACTTTAGTCTTGAGCATGAGGTCTTCTGCCTGGAGGGAATTTCTGCAAATATAGCACAAATATTCTCATGACCATCCTTGAAAAATGGCTATCATGTTCAATCGATGATTATGTTTAGGCGGTTCACAATTCAAGGCCGAAACCACAACACTATACAGAGAGTAAAACCCAACAATGTCGGATTTTGACATGTCCCCTTGGACAGATTTACCTGATGAACCTTGAAGAGTCACTGTAGCAAATATGGCATTTGTACCACAGTTTGCATGACCGAGTCTTTGAGCTGCTCACTGTATCAGCTGAGAATATATTTGACAAAATATTCATGACATTGAAGCACAAAACTAATGAGAAACAGTTTAGTTAAAGAGAATGTGAATTATTAGTGAATGAAAAGAGCAGACTTATCATTGATTTTTCAGACGTAACATTAATGACCATACACCACGGTTATAGAATGATAGATATATTAACACGGTGTCAAAAAGTGGTGATAGAGCCCGTGACGTCTGGAAGGCACAGTGTTGGGACGCAGTGGACAGGGTTCAGACAGTCCAGTCAGAGCAGAAAACTCCTGTTTTAACATGCTGCATCGACTCATATGTAACAAAACCTACAATAAAAAGTCTTTGTCTAACAATCTAGCTGTAATATTTATAAAATGTCAGCTCTGAAACAATCGTGTTTAATTGCTCACTGACTTTGTGTCTCGTCTGGGGTGTGTGTGTGTGTGTGTGGGGTGGGGGGGGGCACAGGATCATTGTGACAAGATCTTTTCCAGTTGGTCATTCAGCAGCTGTCAGAATCGACTGGATATTGAATCCTTCCATAAAGCCTGTATGGCTGATATGTGCAACCGTAAAGACAACACTTCCTCTGCCCTCTGCCAAACCATCGGAGAATTCTCCAGACAATGTGTCCACGCAGGCGGCATTCCACAGAGGTGGAGGAATGAGACTTTTTGCAGTAAGGACTTTTAAAACTCTAATAAATAAATAAATAGTTATTCTATATTTAGTGATTATGGGGTTCATTTTACATTAAAGCTGCAGTACGTAAGTTGAGGAAAGGGTCACCTTGATAATTTGAATTCCGACAGCTCTCATTCTCCACCCCCTCGCTCTCCTGTTTCTCCGAAGCCCCTCCTATTCATGCATCAGTGTCTGACTATAATCACTAGAACAACTACAGGTATAAAAATATCTAAGGAAGACCGACAAGCGTTACGTATCATATCCCCATGTTAGCATTACTGCTAGGAAACAACAGCCTTTCACAGTTTACATGAAAAGTAAAGAAACTGTAACAAACACATACATATCAGAGCAAGATGAAAAGTCACTAAACTGTTTTAAACCATGCTGATTTGTAGAATTAGTGTGATAAATAAACCTAACATTATACTGATTGCACTATCTCTAGTCACAGGGAAAGGCTCCTCTGTGGACGGTGTTCTGACGTGGGTTTTAATCTGGTGTTATGAAGAGGGCCCGGCTAGTTTAGCTCTGAGTCAATACTCTAAGCTCCCAAGACCACCCCCGTAATCTAATCCTCACTGGTCCCTGCGTGTGTGTACAGGACTTGAGGTATGTTCAATCATAGCCTGAGGTGATGTGTTCTACCCTGTCCTATCGGAGGATGAAGGTGTGTGTTTGCAAAACTCACCACCACATGTCTGGTTCAGGATCCAGCAAGCGCACCCATGGAGTCCATCTGTCTGGCAGTCTGTGCACTTCCTTCCACTGACTCGGTCAACCCGCACTAGGGTTGCTGGTTGATGTAGTTTAGAGTTTTTTAAGGTGAATATAAACAATAGTGTTAGCGTGCTACTTAAAAGTTCAATGCTCTGTCTGTAGACCAATGTTTCAGGTCTTTCAGCTCTGCCTGTCTATGTCAGCGGTTCAAACTCTCCTCTGTCTTCCTCCACGCGGTCTGCAGAGCTGTTTAAATTAACTCGCATCCACACTGCTGTCTTTAATGCTAATCACAGAGAGTTTACAAACCATGCCCACTTCCTCCGAATATGTGTCATATCAGTGACTCCCTGAGCTGAAAACCATGCCTACAGAACTTGGATTGTAACACCTGGACACCTCCAGTTGGAGCCATTTGGGTCCCGTATCAAAACATCAGCTATGGAATATCAGAGATGAAGGCTCTGACCAGCTGCTGTTGTTTTCTTCTTCCTCTTTCTTATCATGTAAGCTGTAGCTAAAGGAGGAATTGTTCATTTATCTCTGTGGGCCCTTTGTTTTCAGATATCGTAATGCTTGGCCACACATGACACCACTACAGAAGTACAGTACATGCCTGATATGTGCTGCATGCACTAGGAGAAGTATGTAGTGTATGCATGAGAATGATTGACAGCCAGCTAATACTACCCTTATCAGTCATTGGCGGAATTTAACAGGAGCATGGGAGGTGCTGTGAAATTTTGAAAATCATTACAGGCTGCAGATGATGCAAAAGGAGCCATTTTCTCTCACATGACAGTATTAATGTCCTACTACTAGCATTTAGTAACATTATGTTCTGCAGCTTTAATGATTAGTGTACTTGCTAAATATCCCCTCCTGACACATCAGGTGAGGTGTGCTCTGCTGCTGCAGGTACAGACTGACAGCTGTTGTTTCCACAGATAAGAAATGTCCATATAACATGGAGTTCCAGGAGTGCAGCAGTTCATGTCCAAACACCTGCTCCAACCCTCAGGCCAACCAGACTTGTGACAGCCACTGCCTGGATCTGTGCAGCTGCCCCGCAGGTACGCCAGAC
>JAQQAE010019825.1:0-10836 GCA_029823295.1 Pseudamia nigra | reverse complement strand
ACTGCGCCTTATAATCCGGTGCGCCTTATGTATGGAAAAATATTAAAAATGTGACATTTTTGGACAGTGCGCCTTATCGTGCCGAAAATACGGTAAATAAAAATAAACAAAATGATCAAGCAAATGATCAAAATGAATAAACTAAGCAACAGAATGAGCAGAAAACATGCAAGAACAATCACAAAAATGGACCAAAAAATTCAAGAAAAAGTAGTCAAGAAAAGTAACAAAACTGAACAAACCTGTCAAAATGTTGTACAAATGAACAAAATGAGCAAAAAAATTGAGTGAAAAGGAAGTGAATATTCAAGTAAATTAACAAAAATGAACAATATCAAAAAGTCAAAACAATATGAGAAAAAACAATCAAAATAGTCAAAAAAGCTAACAATAGTTAACAAAATATAAAATAAGCAGCAATATTACTTAAAGAAAAAAGAATTAAGGAACAACAATGATAAGAAGCCAGAAAAATTATGTTAAAAATGAACAAAATAAGCAACAGAAATCAACAACATCACACAGAAATTATCAGAATAATCATGGAAATAAACAAAAATTTCCAAAATACCTTTTTGAGCGCAACATATTAGGTTGTAATAAATTCCATGTTATGAAGTTACTCACTACTTGAGTAGTTTTTTATGAGACATTAACAACACTTGTACTTGAGCACTTTTTCTGTTTTCTCCACACACCTCTGGTTGTCAACCATTCAATACATCTTTTGTACTGATATCTACTTTGAAGTTTGCCTTATTCAAATCCACATTGTATAGTTTTTAAAATCTCACTGTATACAGTGAGAAACAAATTACAGGTAATTTTCAAATAAATCTGATGTCAATAATAACAGAACTCAAAGCACAGGATAGGTACACCGCCAGAATCAGGAACTCTGTTTAACAAATAAACATTTTTGTCTGATATCCAGACAATAGAGCAAAACTGTTTTTCCTCCACAATATACATTCTGTATGTAAACATGACCTATTTGGGTGTATTCTCCATTTTCTTCCACTCTTACTGTATGTACCTACAAGTGGATGACAATTGCTGTTAATGGAACGTCACAATGGAGTCTGCGTGTGGGATATTGATGTGTTTGTGCGACGCGCTTGATGTGAAACCACGCTGAAGGATGTTTCTTTTAAACAGTTATGGTTATTGTGTATATACAAACTCACCAAGCCGTTTTGTCCATGAATTGTTCCAAGGTTCTGCCTCGAACGTTCACATCAACACCCATAAACACAGGAGGAGTGAGAGACAAAAGACTGAATGAGGATTGACACGGAAATGGACGCGGTCAGTGGAAATGGGATAATTAGTGAGGTGTAAGTTTAATTCCTTTCATTTGCTGAAATAATGTTACTTACAAAACAAATACAAAAAACATCCCATGTAGTTTCACAGAGATACATGTTTTCCTCTCGGCCTCAATAAAGGACGTTACAGTATGACATAATAGCTACATAAACAGCATTTACTGACATGCATTTTTTATGGGTTTTATCTGTTATGACGCTGATGTTCTTTAAAAGTTATTTTAGGGGACGTGTTAATGGTTCAGTGTGTTTATGTGCACGATAATGAATTTCTGTAGAAATTCTGGTTCAGCATTCTGGTCCTCTGGTTTTATGCTAGCTTTATCTCAGCAGCCATGTTTTTAAACTGTTTGTACACACAGATTGTGTGTGTGCACAGTTTATTTGTGTTACCCGGAACTGTCAGCAGATCTCAATTACGAGCAGTGACTTCAGTCGCAATGCACTGACAACAGGAAATGTGTGTTTGTTTTAAGGGGGATCTCTTGACATAGTATCTGTGTTTACAGCTTTAGGCCCACCACTGTCATCGCTAACCCCAACATGCACGCACGCACACACATGCACACACACACACACACACACACATCCTGCAAATGTCTTCCTGTTCTGATTAGAGTGAAATACCTGCTGCGCTCTTAAACTTTCTTAATCGCTTTCTTTTTCCAGGTTTCTTAGCTCTGTCTCACACAAAAAACACAGTCCATGCTATCTGTGTCATTCACATTGCTTCCTTTGTTCATTCTCTTTCATAACATAAAAGCTGAAATTTGAGGTTTGAATCCATGGATGTCAAAACCTGGACGCACATACTGCACCTAGAAATATGTCAGCATACAACACACAAGCCACATAACACACACAAAACCTCCAAACAACATCTGCAGGAAGTCTATTATTACACCACACACAAATATGCACTGCCACACTTTACTCCGCTGGTCTGCATTGTACCTCCCTGCTACAGTAAATCAGTTTTTCTCACATTACTCTTCCTGTCTTAGTATGAACGTGTCCATTCACCATCTCATCTTCATGTCCCACTGAACTTCCAACCTTCATTACTTGTTGCTGAAGATATAAGTTTCTGGCAATAACCAGCCACAGATGTGAGGTGTCTCAAATGGTGACAGTGCTCTTCGGAGTGAACAGTAGGCTACTGGCTCGCTCTCATTTCCATCTTCTAGCAGGAGCTGTGTCTCTCAGACCCAGTGAAAACACCCACTGGATTCTTGCGAGGAGACTCAGTAATGAGATTGTGGTGATGAGGGCTTTTTGTCCAGTGCCCAAACTGGTGAAGGTTATTCAGTCATCTGCTGCTCATTACGTGTGAGCATGCGTGTTTGTCACTAGGTGCATGTGAGGGGAAGACAGATGAAAAGAAGCTTGAAGACATGGTGGTTAATAACAAAGTATTTGTGGTTATGTTGTGTGTATGTAAATGAACTAAGGTAGGGTAGACTTGTGTAAGATTCCAGTGAAAGTACCTGAGTCACGGCTGTATTTTTTGGAGCGAATGACTCTCTGGTTCATGCAGAAAACCGCAGGAGGATTACTCATTGAACCATAAAGTAGATAGCAATGAGTGCTGTCTCCTCCTACGTATTTATCTATCTATTCTGCTGTTTTGTTTTGCACACATTGTGCAAATTTGGAAAAATAGTGGGAATCCCCATGATACAATAACTCTCAATCTGCTCTGTGATAACAAATGTGATTTCAATTTACTGTGCAATCTAATAAACTGTCACTGAAGGCTTGGAAGGATGCCACGGCTGCTGCATCTGAAATGTTTAGCGAAAAAAATGCTAAAGCCGGATAAATGCCAATGTTTCCTAATGCATAGTGTGAACACTGGAAATAAAGATGGCACTCAAGAGGTGGACTGGGATATATAGTCTTCTTCCACCCCCGTCAGTTACTTCTCTTCTTATCTGGCACGGAGGGAGAAGGAAAACAGAATAAACAAACCCACACACTTCCCTCAGCCCTCTTTTACATCCCCAATGAGTTTCCCTGCGTTGACAAGTGCCTGCCAAAATTTGTTTCGTTTTGCACACTGCTTCTCAGTGATCTGAGGGGGAAAGTGCAGACCAACGATTAATTGGGATGCTGCTGCGTGACAGAGCGGGATGGACACAGACTCTGCTGAATACATGAAAGCATTGTAATATTCCTCAGGGATTTAATGCTTTTGTCAGAAGTGGGTAGAAGTGCATGTGTGGTAACATTGCAGTACTTTATTAGGATTTCATTTCTCCTGTATTGACGCAATATTGCTTCTTGTTGGTTTTGAATGTTCCCTGACTGAAACCGCAACACAGTGTGAGTTAATTAGTAAACATCTACATATTCTATTCCCGGATATTTTTAGCAACTGTACTTTTAATGGGTTTCTGTTAATATTTTATTTCGTAGTATATTAAGTTTAAACCATATCTTAAAGTGCCCATCACATGCTATTCCTTTTCTTTGGGACTTATGCTGCAATGGTTAATTACCATCATAACAAAAAAAAACCTCAAAAAAACAAGGCAAACAACCACATGGCTCAGTGATCCCGCAGGTAATTGCAATAATTGTCCACTTTTAATTTGTTTCGCTCATGAACTTCAACTTACACGAGCTTGCATTTAACACCAGCCTTCTACTTTTTGCTAAGAAAATGAATGACGCTATCGAGCTAAACTCCTCTCATCCTGGAAACTCCAAATAAGGCAAACCCAGTTGTTGCAGGAATCTCATGTTTGCGTTCTGAGCTAATTACAGACTAGTTACATAATGAAGCTAATATAGAGCTACCTGAGATTAAAATTAAATCACTGCAATTGAGCATGAGATGGGCACTTTGAGATATGTAGTGGAGACAAGATAATTACGAAATTACGAAATTGTCACAAAATTGAAATTTTGTATTTTAGACTGATTTAATAACGTAATAATAAGTATGCTGTTTGCAAATCCATTCAGCCATTTTTTATTCATTCGTTTTCTTGATTAATTCATTCAGTTGTGTATATATTTAGGGGGTTAATTTGTTCCTTCATTTCAATTCTGTTCACTTGGTTGGTGATTTTATTCATGTTTGTGCATTTTCTCTAAAAAGAAAAAAAAAATGCATTCTTTTTTGTTCCTTTTGCTCCTGTACTAGTATCAGTCAATTTGGTTCATTTTTGTATTATTTGTTAATTTTGTTGCTTGTTTAATTTATTCATTTTTGTTCCGTTTCTTAATAATTTTGTTAATTTTAGGTGAAATTTTTGACTATTTTGTCAGTGTCTCTTCATTTTGTGGATTACAGTACTGTACTTTGTTTGGTAAATCTCAGTTCAAACTCATTCTCAGGGTTTGTATAAGGCTCCTGGGGCCACTGGGGTAGTAGAAAACAAACATGTTTTTACCATTTTCAGTGGGCTACAGTACTATGGAAAAAGTGTGCCTAAAAGCTGAAATCTATAGCACATTTCTGAATATAATCAAATGAATGTCTAGGGAGCTGAAATAACAAATGAGACTAAAAAAAAATACTGTTTCCCAAACTTAATTCACCCCCCCTCTCCTTGGGGTTCACATTCAAAAATCCACATGAAAAATATTCTTACTGCTGAAATGTAAAAGATAATAAAATGTACTCTGTCAGAATGGATATGATCTTATTTTCTAACTCTGGGGAAAACAGCATGAGAAAAACGAACAAAACAATAAAAAAAAATAACAAAATAATGGCAAATATTTAACCAAATTAACCAATGAAATGAGCAGGAATGAACAAAAATACTAACGTAATATGCAAAGTGAACACTATAATTTAAGAAAGCAACAAAATCATCCAGAAAAAGACAAAAATATTCAAGAAAATTAACAATGTTTATAAAAAAAACCACAAAAGGCAGCTGTATACTGCTATGTGAGGCTTTCTAGGGGTGCATGCATATGGGACAAACTGTCAAATGAGGAACTGAGTAAAGAAACAAAAGAAATAGAGAACCTCAAGTTGCCGAATGTCATATTTGACTTGCAATAGTCGGTGTGAGACAGATAAGTATTATACTGCAAATGTATGGAAATGACTGTCCTGTTCTGCTGTGATTAACCTTGTCATTGAAGCTCTGGTGTTATTGACATTCAGGCCAATTAGTCACAATGATTTAATAAAAACTGAAGACTGTGTAGGAGAGAGAAAGGAAGCGAGAGAGAGAGAGAGAGAGAGAGAGAGAGAGAGAGAGAGAGGGAGGCGAGGAAGTACTTAGAGAGGAGACGCATCCTCTTTGCAGTGGTGGAAGCAACATCTTCTGATTGCGGTCCGGCAGCGGTTCCAGAAGCTCTCCAGAACTGCTGTCCTGTATCGCGACCATGTGGATTTACAAACTCATTTTGGGACTGTTCGTCATCTCTTGGTCGGGTAAGTTTGACGAAAAGTATTTCCAAGTGCGTCGGACGGTTGCTGCGACCAACCAACGGGCTGGAGCTGGTGTTTGTGGCAACAACGCAGCGGTGGAGCTGCCACATCTCTGATTTTACAACTTTAATCCATGTTTGCCCGCGTGTGATGTGGAAAATGATTAAAGCGCAGTAGTTTAAAGTACAGCGCTGGGGGATCGGATGCACAAACATCAAAACGGGGTCTTTGAGAAGTCATTACGCACCATCCATCTGGGGTTTATTCATCTCAACTCCTACTGTGGCATCGTTGCGATATTATACTGCTAAAACACACTGCACCTATGAATGATGATATAAATACGGTGTTTAATCAGAATGACCCAGGTTAAAAACTTAATCAGTGAATCAATCATTCCATAACCCTACAGTAACAGTGCGCTATTTTGCACTCAAGCAAAACAACCACAGTCTGTGAACTCAAGCTGATGATCGAACAGGTTGCTCACAGCATCCAACTCCATCGAAATAGTCTTCATTTGAAGCACCCACTCTGATTTTTACAGTGTTTACATGATCAGGATTATTCCACCCTCCGCTCTCCTATATGGCCAGATGGATAAGTTTTTCTGTGTTGATAAAAGCTCTTGACCTGTGTGCATATAGATGAAATAAGTAGGTGGAGGAAAAAAGCAGGAGGAGGCATTGGATTTCTCTCTAAATGCAAATGTCAAGCCACTGTGATTCTGCAGAGATGCCGGAAATCTGTAATAACATACAGACACAGTGTGTGTGCTAGTCTTTGTAGGAGCAGTGTGTGTCCCATCAGGTCCTGTAGATTAACAGCACTTGAAACACACACATTCACACATTTGCTGTTATTGGTTGTGTTCCAACTAACTGGGCTCATTAATACAGATTTCCACACCAGATGACTATTGGTGGACTTGCTGTGAAAATACAGTAAAATAGAAAGAAACAAATAGAACATAAAGTCAGCAGCCTTGTTTGAATGATTGGGCTATTATTCTTATATCCATTATTATCATTATTGTCATATTGCTGAAAAGTAGTTGGTTAGTCTGGGTCATACCAGTTGGAGGCTTGAAGACTCCAATGTTAATATGGCATAGAAGGCCAAATATCAAAGTAACATCCGCACTGCACTTTCAATCATCACTGTTCCTTTTATAACAAGGAAATATGTGCATTGAGGCCTCAGAAACACAAAATATATCGTCAGCTAGTCTACATGTGAGCAGAGGTGGGCCGTACTCGTGTAAATTTACTCTTTTACATGTACAGTACCTGTCAAAAGTTTTAGAACATCTCAATTTTTCCATTTTTTTGTTTAAATTCAAGCAGTTCAAGTTCAATGAAGAGCTTGAAAATGGTACAAAGGTCAGTGCTGAACTGCCAGAGGTTACCCAAAACTGAAAAATAATGTACATTTCAGAATTATCCATAAAGGCCTTTTTTGAGGGAATAAGATATGGGTTAACAACTTAAAGCTGTTTTGTTCCAGTGGAGGATGATCAAGCCTTGAAAGCCACCGTCTTGCTCTTTGAGTCTGCCAGACCTCTCCATGTCAGAGTTTCCCAAGGTTTCTGAGTGCCTTTTGATGGTGAAGGAAACTGGAGGAACAACGTACACATTTAAGTGTTATGATGGTCTGTCTCACTTCCATTGTTTCTGTCCCTTTTTCTCACCATTTTTATTGCAAAAACAATGCTTTCTGCAGTACAATACTGTTCACACAATACTCAGGAGGGTATGGTACCACAGTGTGTTCCAACACTGCTTTTATGCAGACGCAGGGGGTTTAATTAATCAAGCAAACTTGGGACAGTCGTAGGAATTAGTTGCACCAACTTTCAAGTCTTGAGCAACCTCCATTGGTGCAGAACAGCTTTAAGTTTTTAACTCATGTCTTGTTCCCTGAAAAAGGCCTTTTTGTAGATATCTGAAATTCCATTACATTTTTTAACCTCTGGCAGTTCAGCACTTACCTTTGTACCGTTTCAAGCTATTCATTGAACCTCAAGTGCTTGAATTTTGACAAAAAAAACTGGAAAAATTGGGGTGTTCTAAAACATTTGACCAGTCATGTCCTTACATAGTTTTTCCATAAAATGTACTTCTAAGAGTAGTTTTGCAGAGTATGTTTTACTCTCAGTTACATTTTTGTCCACCTCAGTGGTTAAGAGTAAAAGAGGTTGAAATTGAAACAAAAAAATCAGTTAAATTTAAAAAACAAAATAATCAAGAAACATTAACACTCTTTCTTATATTTATACATACTGATACATACTGACTCATACTTTGAGGTGCTTCTGCTCAAGCTAGCCCTTTATCCTTGGTTTTGTGGCTGAAACTAACAAAATGAGCAATAATGCACAATAAAGAATCACAAAAAGCTACAAAATGAACAAAAAAATGCAGTAAAGCAAAAAGGAAGGAAATAATCAAGTAAATTAACAATGACATAATCAAGAAATTGAACAGAAAGTTAACAAAATAAGCAACATTGTGATCAAATATCATCAATCAAATCAAAAAGGTTAACACAAATGAATAAAAACAAAATAAGCTACAATATTGGTAAATTAAACAAATCAAGCAGCACTGGTAAAAATAAAATAAACATACTGTAAATACTGTAATCATGTTAAAAAATGAACAAAATAAGCAACAAAATCAACAAAACTCACTGGAAAAATGATCAAAATAATAAAAAAGATGAACACAAATTAATAAAAGCAAAATACATTGGTAAAAATAGACAAATTGACATTGGTTAAAAAAAGAACAAAATAAGTTAAAAAAAAATCAAGAAAAAATATCAAAAATAATCATGGAAATAAACAAAAACGACCAAATACTTGTTTGAAGGCAGTATTACATGTTATGATGTCACTTACTACTTGAGTATTGTCTTTAAATCAGATACCTTTTCACTCTTACTCAACTACTTATGTTCATGAGTACTTCTACTTGACTCATAAAGTGACAATACTTGTGCTTGTGTACTGTTCCTGTGCGGTCTACCCAGCTCTACATGTGTGCCAACCCATGTTCTAACATTTCCAAATAGCAGGTGCTGAATAGTAGTGTCATTGCATATTTCAGAGGGCAGAAGAAATGCACTCCAGGACTACCAGAGGACAGATGGGCTAAGGCTGGTTGTGTCTCCTGATTCTTCCCACATGACCAAAAGTAGGAAGCTGAGTATGGCAAAGTGTGCCCGAGCCTGCAGCCGCAACAAAAGACTCCCATTCACCTGCAGGTATGTCTGAAATGGTGTTGACTTTTCAGCTACGTAATATAGATGTCATCACACAGAGTACAATACTTCAATAAGATTTTTTTTTCAGAAATGAGTTATTATTATGATATTATATTAGGTTTCCTGCTTAGTTATGAAACATCTTAACTGTACCTCACACTGTCTCTCCTCCCTCTGCTGCATATCCTTTTCTCCAGAGCCTTCCTCTATGAACATAATAACCGGAAATGCCAGTGGCTGTCATTTGATAGAACCTCACCAGGAGTCCAGAGCCATCAGGACTTCAACTATCATCTCTATCAAAAGAAAGGTGCCTGTTTTTTCTTTCTGCCTGTTGATATTAAAGCCAACGGCGTCTCACATCCAGAAAACTGTTTCTCCTTTACCTGTCTAGGGGTCAGCAACAGTGTCAGTAACTGATCCTCAGTTTGGAAAATGCAGAACTTGTATTGATTTTTAGGGACAGCACGCTGAAGAGGATGACAAGGAAGGGCAAGGACCCTGTGTCGTGTTTATTGAGTCTCAGCACATTATGGTTCATTTTCTGTCATTAAGCGGTTTGTATAAACTACGGAAAACCCCCACTTATGCTCACTTCACTGGCTGGCTGCACACAGCAGTGAACATGTTAGCTGCATAGCCTATTTTACTAGATCCAAATGTTTTGCACAGATTAGGAAAACAGATTTCACTTTTGGCTTTGTCCTGTCTTTGTTAAGCTCAGCATTATAACTGAGCGTCCCCTTCTGTCTGCTTTCTACATCATCCATACTTGGGCTGTAAACAAAACACTGCTCAGGTTCTTGGCTCATCATCACCATCCTTCGCTGTCACTGGTTTCAATCACTGTCTCTCCTCATTGTCTGTCTTTATGTCTTACCTTCAGACTATGTTCGAGAGTGCATCGTAGGTACAGGTCAGAGCTACCGGGGCAGGAGGTCAGTGACTGTGAGTGGGATCCTCTGCCAGGCCTGGGCCTCTCCTATTCCTCATGAACACAAGTAAGACTTTGATATACTTTCACGCTCTATTAAACAAAACAGTGTTAAAGCTGCTTCTAACTGTTAAATTTGGCCTGTTAGTGATGCAATTAGCTAGTAGCTTAAGGCTACTCTGTATATGTGTATGAGTATGATATATTAGGGGTTGATTAGGCTCCTGTGAACAGTCATTCATCAGAACTGACCTCATTGTAATACTTTATGGAGTCACAGATCATTTCCTGCTGTGGCCCTACTGTTTATCTAGGTGTGTGTGCACATATGTGTGTGTACTTCAGCAGAATTAGGATCAAATCTAATATGCAGCCCTTGCATGAGCCCAAGACATGTCCCCTGGCAACATTTTTTGATTTTCAGATATACTTTACAATAAGCCAGCCCTTGACAGACAAATAGAAAATTAAAGGGATTAAAAAGTTTAAAGCAATCTTTAGGATTATTGTAAAATTAGTTTTGATCTGAGGTAATTATCAAGTACCACTGCATCCAGTGTTAAAAGTCTACAATAACAGAAAGAGTACTAAGTAGAACTGAGAAGAAAATAGAAGGACAATGTTATTGAGAGCCATATATTCATAACCATTAAAGAACTTTTTAAACCACACCTTAGATCTTTTTTTAATCTTTTTCTGGGTAACGTAATTCTTGATCAGTCCCCTCCAGTGAGAAGTACCAAATGATGTTGAAAGGCTTTGTAGTGAGGGCAGTGTGCACTTGCACCTACCGTGAACTTGCTTTATCAGACTGATATTAATTAAACCCATGTGTATCATATGCTTTGTATGTTTTATCAATCACCCTACAGCCATGGGAAACTTGGCATACATACACACAAACCACC
>JAQQAE010019823.1:0-10837 GCA_029823295.1 Pseudamia nigra | reverse complement strand
AAACTTCACCACGCAGTGTCAAACAAAGTCATATCACAGTGTTGTTAATGTAAACACTTACCCACAGCTGCAGTCGAATGTATCTCATCTATAACTATGCCCATATTGAATAAATAGAAGATATGAAGGTCCAAATCGGTCCGACCTCACTAGTGAGCTGTTACTATAGCAACATGTCAATCAAACCCCCACACGGCAGTGATTTGTTGGATTATTTGCTGTAATATGTTAATAATGAAGCAAAAAGTTAAAGATGGACCACAACATTACTTGTTAGACGGTCCAAATAAAACGTTTGAGACCATAATGACCTATGAAAAATGGATTTACTTTGTATTTTCAGATAGAAGTCCAATGTGTCTCCATGGGAAAAAAGCTTCTTGGAGCCAGACGAACGGTTCCCCAGTGGTATGACAACTCAAAGTTACTTCTGCATTGGCCTCACTGAACAGCCCTGGTTATTGCCCCTTGGATGTAACAGCTGAATATGTAATATTGTTTAAAATATCAGTATTTACTGTAGAACGATAACCATCTGCAGGTTCACAATATAGTTAAGGATTTTAATGCTGAATATATGTGGCTCTTATTTAAAACATTTGAAATAGATTCAGGATTCAGAAAAAGTGGTACTAAAAAACGGTTCATCTCGTCCTTTGTTAAAGTGCCATTTTGCTATTTTCCCTGAGAGAGGAATGTATTCTGCTCTGCTGTAAATTCCATTCCATTTATGAACAGATTTCACTGGTCAACAAGACTGGTAATCAACAATCAGTAAACATCTGCTACTATCTATTAATAACCCAGCAGTACAGATTTATGGCTGGCCAGACGGCTGGCGAAAATGTATTTCTGCAGCTGATGAGGGGCAGCTTGGTACGGGCGTCCAATGCCATTTGTAAATGTGAGACAAATTAGGGAGCAGGAGACAACTAAATTAAAAAGCCAAATGACCAAGGCCAGATGGAGCACAATATAACAAATGGAACAAGTTGTGGAGGTGCCAGTTGTACAGACGCTGAGGGACACTGAGAGGGAATTGATTCAGGAGAGCCATTGGGTGAGCAGATGAAAAGGTTATATTAACACTTACAGGAGGCAGAAAGTAGGCCTCTGTGCCCTCCAGCTTTATGTTGCAGTCATTCACACATATGGACGCTGCTGTCCACATCATCTTTTAAATGGTGCTGCTGTGTGAATGTCAGTGTGAGAAATAAACATGGTGTTGCACTCAGAGCCTTTGACATAGGGCATATTGTCGGCACAGTTTGCTCATACATCTTTATTCAGATGTTAGCAGCCCTTTTTCCTGATGTTACATATTCACACACTGCAATATCCTGCAGTTTCTAATGTAGTTTCGACTGAGCTCTTTTCTACTGTATTCTTCTAAAAATGCCATTATTTAAATGTAACCACAAAGCAATTAGTTTGTCAGACAACAGCATTTTGCCCAGAAATACTGTGTCTTGTTGTAATTTCATGAAATACACTGAGCCTCTGTGCACTCTGGCAAATTTTGCTTCATTCTGTTCACTGGTGATGCATCACACCTGCAGCTCTCTAGGTTAAGACACATGAGCACATTTGCATCTTGTAAATGGGTATGCAACACTGGGGTGAGGAACACATTTGTTTGGGTTAAAGACTGCATGTTAATGAAATAGATCATGAACATTGCCATTATGATAATAGATTACAGCACTTTTCTTGTGGCATAGTATTTATGACCTTTTGGATTACTGAGATGAACACGATAAAGTTATAGATGGTGTTCAGCTCTGTAGTCCTTTTACAAACACAAAACATTCCATGTTTACTGAACATGTATTCTCTTTTCATGTTCAGATCAAGGAGTTTGAGTGGAGCATTAGCTTTGGGTTAATGAAGTCTGCAGTCGAAGAGGAATGGTTATTACTCTGTAATATAGTCTTTTAATTTCCACTGTGGCAGTCAAGCCTAATGTGTTATTTTACATTCTGTTTTAGATTGCATAAAGTGGTCACTGCTATTTGTCTTATTCATTTAAATCACCATTATTCAGATGTAGTAGGGGATGATGCATTAGGCTGCCCTCAAATGCTGCTTGCCTTCCTGGTTACTGAATAATAAAATATTCCTCACCAGGGACAGTAACACAACGGTAATATTCTCCTGAAAGCCTATCTGAGTTTCTTTTTTACTCCATGACATACATAAGCTGTTAACACATAATATGCCACCATTTGTTTCTTTAATCTGGGCCTTTTATCCTTTTTTGTGCTCTTGAGGCATCATTATGGGAATCTCTGTTCTCATCACTCACTCAGAATCCCATTTTTGTTTTTCTGTAGGAGATTTTCTCCTGTGCAGTTACTTACAGTAGCCCTCTCCTTACCTATCCCTTCTGATAACGGAAGCAGGAACTGACAGGGACTATTTGTTATAGGGATGAGACGGGTGACACACAGTAGATTATAAAATGCAGAGACGTGCAGAGGTCAGATAAACAATTTGCCACCAAACTTGGCTACCCATGATGCTCTCTGCTCACTGTCTGCACAATATGAAGTAGGTGGAAAGAGGAGGGGAAGCAAAGCTCGAAGGGAAGGAAGGTGGGAAGGATCTTGAGCAAGAGAGGGGGCACAAGAACACAAAGGAACAGAGAGAGAGAGAGAGAGAGAGAGAGAGAGAGAGAGCCCCTGGCTGATGGCAGTCAGGTTTGCATTTTTTCTTCCCTCTCCGGGTTAATTCACAGGATGAAAAGCTGCTCTCTGTGATGTGTCATATATCAAAGACAGGGCATCAGTAATCTTTGCTCAAGGGCACAGATAACAGACAGATAGACATGTGAATGAGATGAAAAAAAAGCAACTCATCCTTTTCTGCTACCACCACAGAGGAGATAAAACAAGATTTATGACTCATCTCAGACCACATACTGGCTGCACGGACCATTTTTCACATGCTCCAAAAATTGGTACTGGAAAGCAATCTGCTTGTCAGTGTGTCCATCAGGTGCTTCAGGAGGAAATTGGGTCCTTCGGGCTTTTTGCTCTGCAGTCAGCTATTTTCTTTATAGCAGTTTTGTTTTTAATGGTATCCATAAATATATGTAGGGTTATAAGTACCTTTATCACCCAAGGAGCTTTTCCACATGATGTGGTTGCTATGCTCTAGTAGTTGTTTCCGAACTGAGAGCTTCCGCTGGACACCAGCATCTGAAAGGATGCAGAACATTTTTTTTCGGTGTTGATGAGACTGAGTGAGTTACAAAACATGCATATTCACATTTGATAACACTTTGAATACAGTAGCAGCAGGTAATGTGTCATTGCTTTGCCTGACTTGGCTCCAAAACTGTGTATTCAATTACTTTAAAGTGTACAATGACAAACAAACAGTAGCAGTCGGCGCTTTCAGTGATAGAATCCATTCTGACAGGGGGCATCAGGATAAAGAGAAGCTGTCCAAATCTCCCTGCTTGAACAAAGTGACACTAACCCTTTTGTCACAACTGACTTTATAGAAAAGGCTATTGGATTCTTTGCAACATTCTGCATCATACTATATGTTTTGGCAAATGCATATTTTAAGTTGGGTTGACTTCACTGCATATAAGAAAGTAACAGTGGTTAGTCAGATAAAATGTCAGATGAAATGTTTGCCATTAACATTGCCTTAGATGTGGATGTATAAACTAAGAGCTGTCAAATGTACAGAATGTAATTTCTGTCTGGTCTCTCATGACATTGTGAAGTAGCATAGCGTCATGAGAGTTGTTTTTCCTCCATTGCTGAGGATAATTGTGGGATTTTGTTTTTGTTGATATAACATATAGTGACATATTTATGTTTTATTATTTCATTCTAATTAATTAACTTCACGCACCTTTAACAAGAAGAAGATGTGATGCCACTGACATGTGATGAAATGATACATTACACTGAATAAAACTTGAGTACTTATGGCAGTACAAAAGGAACAGAACATGTGACATAGGTGTGGTACTTTCTAGATATGCAGAATTGTTATATATTGTTTGTTAATTTACAGAGGTCTTCCAAAAGGATTTTCTTTGATGTTTCCTCATAGCTCAAAATCTGCAAGTACAAACATTTTCTAACTAGGATACTTTCCATAGTATTTTTAACTGAAGCTTTCTGTCAACAAGTGGCTATAAACTGTGACTGCTGCATCCAGCAAATGTGTAGCATGAGCTTCTGCTGCTTGACTGTGTGATTTTTCAAGGGCTTCCTCACTGCCAGGTTGGAATGGGGTATAAGAGTGGCCCTGCTGTGTGTGGAGTGTTGATAGCACTGGGAGCTGCATGACTCTGCCTGTTATGGATCAGGTTGCACTCAGGGAAACATTTGAAGGCTCCTCTGGGCTTTTACAGAGCAGCAGTTTTCAGGGGACAGAAGGATCAGCTTAAAGCAACAGGCTTGTTGACTTTGATATCTTATCTGATACCAGCACTTCCACAAGTTTACACCCCTGCAAGCAAGCCTGACATTACAATATCCTCATTTGTGCTAGCAAAGGGATTTGGCCCACCACAGGGGTTTGAGGTTTGTGTTTCTCCCTGTCGTAGATGAGCGAGGGTTTCCATAATTTGGCGGGTGTCCCCTCTCACACCAGACCAGCCTGAGAATGAGAAACAGGCCAAGGAGAAGGGAGGGCACCTGCACCTGCGTGGCACAGCAGGCAGATGTGCTATGAGGCTCATTGTGAATTACAGCAAGGGAAAGAGGACAGACTGTTTGATGTAAAACATACACTTGTTTTGCACATTGTCACGTTCGCCTCTTGTCTCCTGTTGCCCCTTGAGCTCTGTCCTACCTGCTGTTCCTGTCTAGACTACTTGCCAACTGTGACATCTGGTATAAGATGAAAGCGGCGGCAAAATCTGAATGTCAATATCCTTGCTGTGGACAGACAAAATGAACAAACGGAGGAGTGTCTGTCACTGTGGCAATCATCTTTCAAATGAAAGGTTACCACGGCACATTGTGTGCAGGAGAAATGACCATTTTTAATCAGACAGCGGGAGACACATCTGTCAGAAGCTCAGTAAAGCTGCAGTTAGGAGCCAAGACAAGTAGAAACTGATCAGTACAAATCATTCCTCTGCTCAGCCTGCTGACAAAACAGGCCGGAATGCAAAAAGGCCACCAGGGAATTAAATATGAATTTTCCAGGGCCATTCTTAAGATGCAGGCGAGATAAACTACACCAGTTTACTCCATGCTGATCATTTTTCTGGCATGTGAGTATGTTGTTTGGTTTTCTGCAGTGAAATGCAGTGCAGAAGCTGTACAAAAAGGTAACTGCATGTGAACAATACACCCTCACATGTAAACTACGGAATAATTTAATTGCCATTCACTCATAAAATGACATAGACATTTGTGGACAGAAATTATAACAGGTTAGAAATGCTACCGGTACTGTTGTATTTAATTTGTGGAAATACCAAGTTTGTTGGATTTAGATACAAAGCAGGTAGGTTAAAAAAATACAGTGATAAGCATTAACAAAATCAAATAATGAACATTTCATACACAACATTTGTATTCAGTTGGAAACAGGCTGGCCTCCTTTACTATCCCCCGCCAATGACAACAGAAGTCGGTGGGGGATATAGCATTCGGGTCCATACATCAGTCTGGGCCCGAAAACTTATAAAATAAAAAACTCATAAATAACTTGTTGTAACTCATTGGTTCTTCATCCAGTCTACACCAAACTTGACATGTAGGCTAAAGGTCCCGCCCTGAACACAACCAAATTTGTGAGAAACCCCTTGGCCTCTGCCCAGATGATGCAAGGCTTTAATTATTTTGTGGATTTTTTTTCCTTCAATTTCTTTCTTACATTGTTAATTTTCATGATTATACTATGTATTTTTACTTCTACTAACCTTTGTTCAGTTTTTGTTGCTGGTCAGAAAATAACAGTTTGGGTGAACAACAGCCTTGGTGGAGGTCTGTGCTCTCTGAGTGCCCTCTAGCTATATTAGCAGTTGATCTTCTATGACATGAACTTGGTCCCCTTTGAATTTTGCTGGGGAGACGGCGGATATTGCTAACTATGTTTGCTTGTTCAACTTAACGTCCCCAACTAAGGGACCAATCTATCTGTAAGGTTTATCTCTATTTAACATCACTGGCATTGCATTTTATGTTTATGGAATGTGTATTAGTCATATGATGATGAGAGGTTGTATATTGACACATTAATTCTTTTAGTAGCTTTAAAAATAACATTATTGTGATTTTACTGGTAAAATAAGAGTGCAGGCTAATTTTTCTGTCAGCTTTTGTAATAATTAAAATGACTCTTCCCGTCTGGGCTGATTTAGGAGAATGGCCGAAAACAGAAGGATATAAAGCTATAATGTTAACAATCTATAAAGAAATGGAAAATCTAGCATGGAACTGCCCCAAAAGTGGTAAATTATTATCCTTCCTGTGTTTCCTATGTTCTCTGCGTTTTCGTCTGATCAGACCTGTAAAAGTTCAGACCTTGGGGTTTGCCCTATCCCAGGGCCTTAACCTTAAAATTACATCTACAGAGGGGCTGAAAATGTTCAGAGCTGGAAAAGTAATTGCAAAGCTAAGGTTAGTAATTTTGTGGTATTAAATTGCCTGTCAGAGCTAAATGAAGTAGGGCTTCTGCACTGCCAAAAGCCATACGCGCCTATGCGGAGAGTGGTGTAGCTTTACCCGAAGAAGGTAGTATTTTCCTCCACCACATCATTTTATCATTCAGCTGAGTTCATGGTGTTGTTTTAAGAGATTTAAGTCTCATTACCCCAACCTAGGTCCTTTGTGATTTATACGGTTATTACAGCACTCTCTCTCACAATAGAAATGATGCATGAATCACATTTGTACTGTAAGACAAATGTTTCTCTAAGGGAAAGAGAGACATTGTAGCTAGTTAAAGGGACCCTCATTAAGCTCTCGTTATTGGATAAGTGGCTCTCATTTTCTCTGTGAGATTTCAGGCCTGACTAACTGGTCTTTATACCTCTCTGAAGATTACAGTGTTGCTTTGCTGCAGTATTAATTTGTTCTTTGTGATGTGACCACTACTTATACATTTATTTTCAGTGTCCAAGCCAGTGTCATTGACCTTCAGTTCTTGCTGAGTCCAACACCTGCTGACCCCAGCCCTAAATTTGTCAGGGATGGAGATAAATACGGGCCCTCGGAGCTGCCTGTGCCCAGCCCAGACCTGCATGTCATGTTTTAGAGATGCTTTACATCTTATTTAAGATGCTCCCCAATATTCTATGACCTTTTCTCTCTATTCAGCCGTGCAACAGTGAAAAATTGAACTGTTAAGGTAATTTAAAAAAAATCACATCATTTACAATCTACTACCGTTGCTACTACTGTTAGCAGACTCTTACCACATGAGATGACAGCATTCGAATAGAAGCAAGATATAAAGAGGTACTGTAATTGTATTGTTTGTCTAGTATTTTAAATTGTATACAAAATAAGATGTACTAGTGTCACATTAACACCTGATTATATAATGAATGGGCACATGTAACTTAAATACATTTTTCTTACATGTCTTGCTTATTTTTATATATGTAGTTATTATTGCCGGGAACTTAACATGATTATTGACCTTTAAAAAAATGTCTCTTACAATATGTCCACATGAAATGAAGTTAAAATACAATCTAAGAGTGATTCAAAACCCGTCCAGGTCCAGTGTGTAACATTTAGAAATTGCAAAGATGGAAAGCAGTATGAATAAATGTTTGCATTAATAAAATTAGCAACACCAACATAAGACGTGTCTTATTTCATATATCGTCTCACGATCATTTATACCGGAACCATTCATGTCCAGAGCGTACAGTAAACGGGAGTACTCAAGTAAAAGTCTTGTTATTTTATAATTATAATGACTCAAGAAGTACTCATACACATAAGTACTTGAGGAAGAGCAAAAAGGTATCTGATTTAAAAACTACTCAAGCAGTGAATGACTTGATAATACAGAATTTGTTAAAACCAAACACTGCCTTTAAATATTTATCTTATCATTTTTGCTTATTGCCATGATTATTTTGATCATTACCTCCACCAAGTAGTGGCAGGAGTTATGTTTTTGCTGGCATTTGTCTCTTAGTTAGTTAGTTAGCAAGATTACTCAAATAGTTCTGAACGGATTTTGATGAAGTTTGCAGGAAAGAAGTGGGACAAGGAACAGATGATAAATTTTTGATCCAGATCACCATCTCAGCGCACAGTGTTTTTTGTGCTGTGTTGAAGGCTTTTCAATGCTCAGTCTTTAGAACAGAGCTGTGATTGACAAGCACTGCTCACTCCCCAACCAATCAAAAGTGAGAAGGGGGGTGTGACCTAAGAAGAAAACACTGTCAACTTCTCTGCATCATGATGGAGGGGAAACTGACTGACAACTCGATTTCTGATCTAACACTGAAGCATTTTCTTAATTTATAGAACATCCATCACAGTATGAAACATTACTGAGTGAAAAGGTCATTTTTACGTTTCACTGTGATGTAGCCACAGACGCAGCTCTGACTCACTGATGACACTGTGACCACGTGAGTAAGTACACTTCTGTGCGTCGTGTGTCAGGATGTCATTAAATTCAAGGCTGTTCTGTGTCCCCCCTCCCTTCCCGCACACACACATGCACACACACGCACACAGACATCCACACACACATACAGTACACTCATTTCGCTTACGCTGACACTGACTCTGTGCATGCCCAAAATCATCAGGTGAAATCTCTACATAGGCTTCACCTTGATAAAATCGACCACAGATTTAATTATTAACCCATAAAAGAAAAATAGGAAACATCACTATTTTGTGAGCTAAATATAGTAGTATTTCAAAATATGAACCTTTCAGAAGTCATTGTTTGCCAGAGGATGAGTGACCTGCACATAACGATAGCAACAAAAGCCTCTGGGCAAAGTGCTGGGCAGTAACTATGCCAAGAGCTGTGGGTGTTAAAAATGCTCTCCAATCATGTCATATGGGGGGTTGAGCTGCCTTGGCGGACGTCTGCACTCTATGAGTGCTTTCTGGCTTCTAGTGATTTTGTGGATTTTTGTTGGTCATTTTGTTCATCTTTTATTAATATTGTTCCAGTGTCATTGCTTGATTTGTTTTTTTAGTTTTTCTGAATATTTTATATAATTTTTGCTCATAGTGTTACTTATTTGTTTAACTTCTTGTTAAATTTTATAACTACATTGCACTTTTTTGTTAATTTACTTGATTATTTTCTTACTTTTTGCTTATTTTATTGCTCATTTTGTTCGTTTGTACATGTATTAGTTTTACAATTTTTTAAGTGCTTTGTTTAGTGTTGTTGATTTTCTTGATGATTTACTTAATTTTTGCTCATTTTGTTAATTTTGTTCCTTTTTTGATTAATTTTGTACATTTTGGTCATTTTATTTATTAATTTATTCATCTTGATAATTTGCTTAATTATCTCGCAAAGTTTTTAGATTTCATTCATTATTTTGTTCTTTTTGATTTCAATTTCATCAATTTTTTTACTCATACTTATTGAAGTGGTGCAAAATGTAATTGAGCAGAAGTAGATTTTTATTTATTTATTTGTTTGCTTGTTTATTTGTCACGGACAGTGCAATAAACAAGGAAAAAGCAACCTGATGTGTTGCACACAGAGTATATAGCATTAGGCTAATTTGCAACTCTCGTCCTTGGATGGGCTTTTCATCACAAATGTATCTGGGTAAGTGTAAAAGTATTCTTTAAAGCAACTACTCTCAGAAGTACATTTTATGGAATAAAGCTACTCAAGAGAAGTAGTAAATGGGAGGGTTTTTCAGTTAGCTACAATCTGCATTTACAGTGCTCATTGTTATTTAATATCAGATACTAATATTACGGTGGTGATACTGGTGCTGCAGTTTTCATAACATCGTATGTACTGTACATGATAGTGATAGCGTTGTATCAAGTGTGGAAAGATGAAGAGAACGGCTTTAAATGACTATGAAGTGTCTCAAATTTTCCTGGTTTGAAAACTCCCATTTTTTAATTCATGGCTGCAAATTGTCATTGATTTACATGATGCCAGATGCTGAGAATTTTTTTCATATTATTGATGTTGGCAGTGGCAGTTTTGATATATTCCTGCATCTAATTATCATCTTTGGCCAAATGATGTGTCTTTATATTTTCTGAGGGGATGTCGATTGCGCAGAGTGCAATATTCTAGAAGGACTTATTGAGCTTGTTGTCACTGCTGTGTGAGCCAGGACATAACTGAGAACATTTCTTTTTATGTGGTATAATTAAACCTGGTATAGACTACCCCAGGACTATTAAAGGCACCACTAAGGAAAAGATTGGTGTTTTGATAGCCTCTTCACTCCTGAGGGATTTTTAGTTCTGCTTCTACTCAATAGTCCACCAATACAGAATCTATCAGAGACAATTCTGTGTCATGGTATTGACCTTCCACCCAGATGAAGTATTTCAGTAAAACTCTTTCTGTCCTATTACTATGATGTATTTGAAAACCCCATACAATGCTAATTTATTCTTGTGAATTTATATGTATCTTCTCTGTTTTGTTGAAATTATAGCCATTATAACGTGTAATGTTTCAGTATCAGAGCCGTTTTAGCGAAGCATAGTGCCTCCAAAGGCGGGAATAAACTACTGCAAGTCGCCTCTGTTGACCACTGAGACTGGCTGTTTGCGTGGAAGACATCTGAACCTGCCAGGGCCTTCAGCAGGTGCCAGAACCCGACACCTCCTGAACGCATTGGGGGCAAAGTGGTGGTGGTGGGCGGGGGGGGGGGGGGGGT